>VZSR01000247.1:15801944-15852540 GCA_013398615.1 Brachypodius melanocephalos
TGCTGCAGGCCGTGACACGGCTCTGGGGTGCTGCAGGACATGACACGGCTCTGGGTGGCTGCAGGACATGACACGGCTCACCTGCTGCTCTCTGAGTGACTCCAAGCCTTCCTCTGGCTCCAAGGAGGGGGGATTGAACAGGTGGCGAATGTCCCAAGAGGGAATTAGCAATGAACAATTCGCTTGTGACGGCCCCTTACTCGCTGCTGAAAATTGAGTTGCTTAATGAGTGTTATTGTGCTAAGGGTTTTTTTCTGCTTCATTTCTTGGGACCATTTGAGGATAATCATTGACAAAAGAATGTGAGTTAGGGCTGTGCAATTGTTTTCATGGTTCCCTCTGCCTGGTATTACAATAATTGCTCTTTTATGTATTTTTATACTTTTTTCGGTGGCATAATGGATGATTCTGACCTCCTTTTTTTGAGAACCCTACTTGCCTCTGGCTTCTCCATGGAGGTTAAAATGGAGAAGATTAGCCTTGTTTTCTGCTTCAGAGGTAACGCTATTTTCCTGTAAGCAGCTGTGGGCTGGACAGCAGAGTCAGTATTTCAATGTGTTTAAAAATGCAGAAGCTTCAATAAATGCAGCTTAAATGTTTGGTAGCCATGAATGAAAAGGAACAAGGTTTTGCTGAGTTGTGCTTCCTCAGGGAAACTGAAAATGTGAAGCAAAAGCATAAGTACAAAATGCAAGGGGGTTATAGCTCGGGAGCATGTATTAATAAGAAATTGTAGCAGAAATGATTAAGTGTAAATAACAAATGTAGCGTAACAGGAAGCCCAAGAACAGTGTTTTCAATGTGATAACAAAAATGAAGCAAACAACCCCACACCCCCACCATTATTATGGACAACAGGAATTACTGCTGATCCAAAAAGGGTTTGAGCCTAAGATGCAATGGTCAAGACTCTCTCTTAGGGTTGAAGACAAGTTTGGACAAGTTGACTTCCTTTCTGTTGATAAAGTGTGAGTTTCTTTGACTAGAGTTATGAAGAGTATAAATTTACTATTCCTCTAATGACCACAGCAATAGGCTTGTCAAGGCATTTGTAACACAGTAAGTTACCTGAAGAGTTTGGATATTCTTGTTGTCAGTAACTTCCTTTTACAATTATATAAATGCATAGCACTTATGTGGAATGTCTTCAGTTGTTGTTTATATAGGAAGGCCTCTTAGAGAAAACATGATGAAAAAGATACAGATAGGATAAATTATTTCATTAGACTTGTAATTTGTTCTCTTAAACTGTAACTCTACCTTTGTTAAAAGACAAAATTATCATGGGCATCTCAGTCTGTAAAATCCCTTCCTCTGCATCCTATTCAATGCTCTTGCTGTAAGGCAGGTTCTTGGAAAAAGACTCTTTTGTGAAAGGGTTTGGGGTGGAGTAATTTATCTCAGAAAAGTGTGAAACTGAAGTAGAACACTTTAATGAGACATTTTGGCTCATGTCTGTCCATGCTGCTTAAAAATTGGCTGATTGAGTTTTATGACTTCTGGGGACATATTGCTGCCTGTCTCATGAGAACATTCTTTGTAATTTTTTTTCTTATTAAAATGAATTTAACAGTGGGATTTTCAAGTCACTGAGAGAAATATGGAACCCAGATGTGCATGAAGCATGTCTGATTTTAGTCTTATGGGGGATTGAGAGTAAAAATTGTGGTTTTTTAGAGTACTTCAGATTTTTTTTTCAGTATCCATTTCTTTTTCCATTAAATCCAGATACTGATAAACACTATTGTCAATGTTCTGGTTTCAAAAAGTCTCCTCAGACATGCACCCTTTTGACGTTTAGGTGCATGGAAGATTGACCTCTGTGTGATTCATAATGAGTCAGGCTGTAAAGGGTGTTAAAGATCTAGAACAAGTCTCTAAAAGGCTGGCATATGTGAAAATTTTTCTCTTTCATGACAGCATTCTGAACAGCATGCCTTGAAAAGAGCAGTGTGTTCTGACCTGCCCTAGCCTGTAACAGCTTAATCTATGTGCTTTTCTTACAATTGACAATGATAATTTTCATTCCTTTCCTCTCTTTGGTCCTTTTGTTGTGGCTTGCAGCAGGAGCACTGCTTGTGCATAGTGCATCTTTGTTTTACTACTGGCCTGGTCAAAGACTTTCAGGAAATCATTTGATGCCTCTAGCTCTGTTTCCTGTTCTGCAAAAGGGTGAAAGTGTGATTGCATCGTAAAAACTTAGGCAGACTACTTGTGAAAAGCCAGTAGTACTAAGCCTTTTCATTTCTAAAACATTGTCACTGTGATACCACCAATCTGCTTTGTGTAATGCAGTTCACTCCTTACTTGTATGGGTAAACATGGTGTTGATTTGAGCTCTTGAGGATTTATGTAATATCATATTTTTTCTCAATATACGTAATTGTAATTTATATCTTATGTATCTTAGAAAAAATTGAGACACTTTATTCTTTTTGTCTTATAGAAGGTATTAGTAGCTGCAGCTGTTTGCTGTTATGACCAGACAATGCATTAAAAATGCTCTTTTCATGATTGGGAGCATAAGAAACTATTAGAATTTTTTTTCCCCATAGCAGGGATTGAAGTCCATTTTAGAAGTGATTCTTTTTCTTTGTGCTTCATGCATGAGTTCCGGATTTGAGGTTGGGGGTTTTTGTAATTTTGTTTCATGAATGCAAAGAGCAGCAGACTTGGAGTGGTATAGGTAGGGAAGCTGTGAATGCCTATTAAGAGCATTACTTTTCTAATGTGAGATACTCAGAGCTCTTCTCAGCCCAGTTCACTAAGACTGAAATGGCTGTATTTTAGCTGCTTCCCCAGAAACCATATTTTTACTGCTTTCTGAATTTTACCTGCTATTTCAAATGTGTTTGTTCTCATTCCATTAGTGCTATTTATGTTCAATTAAATTTTTCTGCATGGTGGAGTTTATTTTAAATAATCCATTAAGGCAGTCTTGTTGCTCTTTAGCCTTCACTTGATCAAGCTGCAGATATATTTATTATATTTATTGCACTTGATCTTTCTTCATTGGAACTGAGGTGTGATTTTCTACACAGGGACATATCCATGCTTTTCAGTTTCCTGTCAGCATTCCCCTAGCACAGCATAAGTTTGATGTGTTCTTTGGGAGACTGAGCCTTTAAGTTCAGCAGAGCTGAGCTGCATTATGCCTATAATCATCTCCTAGCTGCTTAATAAATTTATTTTATTTGGTAAGTTTTAGTTCCTGTTGCATATCATGTTCCACTCAAAGGGAAATTAACCCTTCACTCGTTTCTGTTGTTAATTCTAGGAAATGAGAATTTTCTCTGTCTGACTGTTGTGTTGGGGAAGCGCCGGCTGTGATGATGTGACATTGGCAGTCTTGTCAGATCCGGGTCATGTGGAGCAGGGTTTCTATGCTTGCCTGGTGGAAGTTACTGGGTTTGGCCTGTGCAACCCAAAATCATGTCTGCTTTTGCTCGTGCGACTATTCCTGCATGTTCGTGATTAACTCACAGCCTGTGTCTGCACTCAGCCCTTGTTCAGTCTTATTATCAGTAAATATTCCAAATCTGTTTCCCACTCTTATACTCACAGACAAGTTTTCAAGAGGAATAGTAGTTTTTTGTCCCAGGGATTCCCAGCATGATATTTTTCTGCACAAACATAGCATTTCCTTTTCACATCCCTTATCTCCCCTACTCCCTTTACTGATGAATTATTTTCATATCTTGTGTGTTCTCCAAGTACAACTTCTAGAAATTTTTTAGAAGTGTCTCAGAGGCTGAAAAAAGAACAATGAGTTATTTTCATATCTGTATTTTTCCCTGTAGATATTCTCTAAGCAGTGGATTCAAGACAAAGCAGTAAGTGTGAGAATGGACCATTCAGGCAGGCACTGACATGAAAGGCAGAGATAAATGGGGGACGAGGAAGTGCCCCACCACCCACTTTTTGCTGTAATATACCTGTTGACATGTCCAGTGTTTGTCAAAATTGCATCTCTTTCATAGTGAACACCAACTGGTTTTTTAAAAGTCATAGTCTCTATTTTTTTTTTTTTACATTCAGGTTTGGTGTTTATTTTGGTTTTGTGCAATAGGATTTTTTTAAAGCAGGCATTAGCAATTTACCTGTCAAGCAAACAGTTAAGCTTGCAAAAAGACCTGGGCACAATAGCTCTTCTGCATTGTCCTCTCTGAGTATCATCTTTTATTCTTCTCAGGATATTTAGAATCTTTTGAACCTAGTGATTTTGGAAAAGCTGCCCACGTTACAGAGCTAAAGGAACTGTATATTTCATAGAATTTTTTAGTTCATTTATTTTCACTGCTCTGATCTTTTCAGTAACTGGAGCATAAAGAATCATACTCTACCTTAATGCATCAGAGGGAATACTCTTAATTTATCTTCAGTTTGTCGAAAGGCAGCAATGAAAAATTGAAAGCCATTACTTTTTCTGGGGAATAAATCCTCACAAAATACTGTGAAGAAATCATTTGGGGTTCAGCTAGTCAAAATATTCTTGAATGAAGGCAGAATACCCTTCACCAAGAAACTTATTTCTGGTTAAGCAATGTGTATTCCCTTTTTTTCTTGTATTTTTTAAGATTCTTAATCAGCTTATGCTCAGAAGTCCTAATGTTCACAAAGTCTATTTTGAGACAACTGTGAATGAAATGTCACATCTACTCATGCTGTAGTAACAGCAAAATGTGATCAATAATCTTTTTCCTCCAGCTAGTGCTTAGTAATCCATAATTGTAAGTAATGTTTTAAGTTGCGCTTTCTTCCTTTCAGACAGCAAAAAACCCCAAATGAGCGGTGATTTTTGAATCATTAAGTGATTTTTAGAGATATTTAAATTTCAGGATAGAGATATGTTTTAATGAAAAGATCTTGGCACTTTTAAACTATGTAAATCTTTGTCCTATGATTGTAGTGTCCATATATATGTCACAATTACTGCTGAAGACGTGCTTGTCTCCAACAAGCATGAGTTTTTTAGGAGCCATGGCATGAAAAGACTAGAAAAGCCTTCTCCAGTTTTAATATAATCGCAGCAATCCCCAGCACAGTAAATATTCATGCTGCAAGGATTTGGGATGTATTTTTCCTTGAATTTCCCTGTATCTTGCTTTATTTAGGCTTTTAGAGCATTTTCAGGTATGTTCTTGTTGAGTTGGGAGCTCCTGCCCAGCTGAAACTGATCCACTGGAAGGTTCCAAATTTTGCATAACCAGTTACAATGTAAAACTGCCCTTAGAGACAAACTTTCCTTAATTTTGTACATTTGAACATCCCTGGAGTTATGGAATTCACCACCAAACCTACAGTTTGGAAAATGTCACTGGTTTGATGGCTCACTCATCTCCAGGAAGCAGGAATTAGTTGCCTATTACCCTTTGCAGACTGTTTGGGCAGCAGAAAACTGCCTGCATGCCTCTCAATTTTCTGCCTAGGGAATTAAGATGAGTTAAGATGTGTTTCCAGCAAGTTTTTCCTTTGAAATCCCATTATGGCCATTAAGAAGGTTGGGATTTAATCGTTAAACAGAGTATCGTCATTATGGTGTTTCTGAAGCACAGCAGTGTGTGTTTGTCAAGCATTCGTGATCCATCCTCCTGAGAAAGAATTTTGGGCACAATGATTAATGGTGTGTTAGGATGAAATTGGACAGAAAGATTAAGTGTTTATAAAATAACTAAAGAGTGACAAAGGAAAGCCTCTGACTGTTGATTAAAGGTATTTGAGTTCAGGGGAGCATGAAAGAGAATTAGTTGTTTAATATATGAAGATATCTTGTGTCTCAACACTGTGTGTTGGGAAGATGACTGTGGAAATGGAATCAGCCTTCTTTTAGTTCATAACCCTTATGCAGGGACAAATATTTTTCTCTTGGTGTGTATCCTTAGTGTATCAGTAGAAATGCTGTTCTTTAGGGAAACTTTTATTCTTCCTCATTTTTTAATCTAAAATAAGCCATTTTGCAGTTTGATCCTTGTGCATCTAGGATATAACACTTTGTCTTTCTGCCTTTTGAGGTGGAAACAGTGACAGAGTAGATATAGCAGCAATGTATTATGATGATGTTTATCATACTACCATAACTTTTCCATAGATAAGAGGAAGGGTAACGTATCATGGGCTCTGGTATACTTTAAAAAACAGAATCAGTGCAGAGTTGCCCATGAACAGAGAAATGGGGCAATTCTGTTGTGACTTCTGTGAAGTTCTGTGATATCTGAGTCAGGGTGATACAGTGATTGGGTGAATGATAGTTCAACAAAATATTGAAATTTTACAGGAAGAGCAGACCAAAACTGATCACTCTAGAACAATTGTTTGTAATTTAAACATTTGGGGGTTTGAATTTTCATCTCATTTAAGGCAAAACATTTGTGATTGATGAAAATGGAAATATCCCTTTTTTGTCTTCATTACTACTGTCCCAGTAGAAGGTTTATGGATCTTTTGGGCCTCTCCGCAAATTGGTGTTTGAGCAGTTAAAACTCAAAGCGGTAACTGTCAAATTCTGGTTTGTCTGCTCTAGTTTTTTCCTGTTTATACTTTTGCAAGGCAGCCAGAGAGTTTCATGCAGCACTGCATATAACTGCAGGTCTCCCTCCCTGATTGCTTGTTCCATTCTCCCGAGGGTGATGGAAATCAGCAAAGGGAGGGATAGGGCTCTCTGCTTGTTCCAAGAGGTGGAATCAGTGTACTTGGTGAAAAGCAAGGATGGGAACACAATCAGCTCTCCTCTGTCAAACTGGAACTCAAGAAAAACAAAGAGCAGCTTTAAGAGAGGATAGAGGTGGTTTCTTTAATTTCTTAGTGTGGAGGTGTCCAGATAAAAACATATGTTTCCTGACTTCCCCACCATCTGTTCTAACCTTTGTGAGTACTTCTTGTGTCTGTAGGGAATAGAAGTGCTAACTTCCAATCTAGGTACCTCGCAGCTCTTCATATGGTGTCAAACTGACACCTTTCAACTTGAAACCTGGTAAGAGGAAATGAGGAGCCTTGGTGACAAATGTTCCACCTTATTATAAGGAAAATGCTTTTGTTTCCATGGCTGGGAAGTTTTCCAGGCCATCACTATGAGCTTTTGGCAGGGTAGATAATGAGTAATTACTTACTGATTATCTTCAGTAAACTGCTGAGCTCATAAAAAAATAGTATGGTTTGGGGAATTTGAAGAAGGTGCAATTCTGCATAATGGTTGGGACATCAAAGTCTGTGGTGCAACAGTGATCCTGAAAGATCTGAAACCAGGAACTAAATTTCCCGGATTAGCAAAACTGACATATGTGTGAAAGTTCTTTCAGGCCACAACACGATAGCATTTTGCATCATCTTCAAATAATGTTTAGATTCAGTGACTGCTGATAAGCTCTGAAGAGCTGATGCTTTGGGAACTAGAGGATTGCAGGGGCAAATAGGTGAATTATGAGGTACTAAAACCTAACTGAGAAGCTGGAGTGTTTACGTCCTTTTAAATGGTCCAAAATCTGATCTAGTTCTGTTATTTCAAAGGTAGAACACAAATTTTTCCTGCTGATTTGGTGCATCGAAACCTAGAGCAGGACTTGAAGTGGTGTTTGGCTTTTTTGGAAGATAGGAAGTTTCTTTATTAATCATGAAGGATTGATTGCTTTACGTGGAACATCAGTCATAACGGGTAGCAAGCCCAATCTGAATTTGCCTCTATCCCCTTCAATGATCAGATTATTCGATTCCTTTAAAAATATGAGAAAGCCTGGGCACAGTTTATCAACAGTTCTTACAAAATGAAATTCTCTTTTTCATTACTCAGAGAAATTATGACATTTGCCTTTATTTTCATAGCTGTACTGCTTGAATACTAAACATTACACTAAAAATCGCTTTAATGTACTTTATAGAAATAAATCGTTTGTAAATGAAATTATGACTATATCTATCTTCTATGACAACTGAGTCATTTGCAGCAGTTCAAAATGAGAATTGACACTGAAAGCCAAGCATGATTTAAGGGAAATGACAAACATTCCTGCAACAGTGAAGTACTGTGTATTTTAAGATTGCACAATTTTGATTTAACATGAGTAACTTAAAGGCATTTTTACAAAGTTAGTACCTGAGAGAAGTTATGTTATATCTTGAATTCAACCAACCCTGATTTTTTCCTTAAAAATGTTCATGCTTTGTATGAGTATGAAATATCCATAATCCATATAGAAATTTATGAACTCAGGAGAACAGATGAGTCTGACAATGGAGCTTAAGCCCAGGAGTGCCAGTCTGGTGCCTACAATGGTGGTCACAATAGTGGCGAGGGAGGAGTCAGTCTTGGAGGATTCAGACTGGGTAATCAAGTTCTCAGTTGGATGATTCTTCTCCTCAGTGTGTTTGACTTCCAGAAAACACCTTTTTGGTAATCCTGAAAAATGGGGAATAAACACTTCTCTTTGTTCTATAGGAAAGCAGTGAGCTTGGGTTGCTTTTCTTTGTACTTTTGTGGATGTTTATTTTTGCAGCTGGCCATCTGTTTATCAGGTGAATTCAGGTGTTTCTTTGGGTTCCTCACACTTAAGTTCTCTTATCAGGTATCAAATCTTCTGTTCTTTTAGTGGATTGGCTACATCATTCCTTCTGAGGTATGCTCAGGCTTCAGGTGGGAGTCCAGTGCCTCTGACAGGGAAGAATAGGAGGAAAGAAAAGCTGCCTTTGCAATCTTTGTGTATTAAAAGTAGCACAGTTGTTGTTGTTGTTGTTGTTGGGTTGCTTGGATATTGTACATAGAAAATGCTGTTGTACCTGAGCAGCTCATCTATATTTGCTGGTTGGAATTTGGCAGTGCCTAAAGGATTCAATTCTTTTTTGTTCAAGTGTAAATTCAGGGTAACTCCTCTGAGCACAGGGGTGTTACCTGCTAAGACAATCAAGACAAAGATGCCCTGCTGCATTCACAGGTCCTCTCTTTGCTCCTCCATCCACTGTAACCTATTTCTATCTGTAATCTCAGGGCCCGAATTTATCTCAGAGCAATTCTTTGCAGTTGTGAACTCAGTCCTGGTTTTTATTTGTTCTTAAGTTTGTAACTTGTTTGTGCACTGCTTACAGAGAAAGCTCTAACCTTGAGAAACAAGACAGAGGAGGGGCAGCAGGATAAGGAATCAAAGAGCCTTAGATGATAGAAACCAGAGCAAACTCTTCCACTTAATCACTACAGCAAGAGATTTGAGGACAGAGTACCAAGGAAAGCTGAAGAAAGCTTTGGTTTCTAAGGAGGCTGCTTTGTAGCTCACAAGATATTGAAGTTACTGTTAAAATCCGGTCTTTGAGTCTGAAAACAGGAAAGTCAAGTGAATATTCACATTGTATTTCCCTGCAGTTTAGAGTGATAATGACAAACCTACAGCCTGTGGGCCAAAGTTGGCCACCAGCCCAATTAATCTTGCAGAACATTTGCCACCCTTTTTCCCATAGGTTTTTAGATGTGAACATGAAATTGTTCCAGGATGTGATTCCTGCTGCCTTCTTTTTTTGAGTCTTTCTGGATCCTTCCTTATTGCTTGACTTCAAGAACTCCTGGGATAACGTGACCACTGATCCACAGTTCTTGGAGACTTTCCAGGCTTAGGCCCAGGAAAGAGTGCATTTCTGCAGTATAACTTTACTTTTTCTTGCTTTATTTTTGATGTAGATGATAGCATTTTGACAAGTTACCTGTACAAATTAAATTGCTGTTTGTTATCCTAAGATTATGCCCACCTATGGCATTTGTTTCAATTCCATTTTATTTCTGATTACAACGTTTATACCAGCCTAATTAAATGCTGTTTTCCTGCTGGAATGTTGCATCATTGGAGCCAAATAATTAGATTGGCTGATGACCTGTGACATACAGTCTGCTTGGTTTTGCATTTGTAGCTTGCTTTTGGGATGCAACACTTCATTCCAGGTCTGTCAACAGCTGAAAACTTAAGTGCAGTCAACGACAACTCCTGCATGGATATGGGAGATGGTGGGAGTGAGTCCTGGGGGTCTGGAGCTCTTTGTGACTCGGGCTTTGAAAAATGTTGAGCTGCTATTTTCTCTTTGATTTTATCTTTGCAAAAACAACTGGTGTTTCTTTATTCCGACATTTCTATTCTTTTCCCTTCAAAATTAAACACTAATATTTTATTAAATGAAATCTAATTACTCTGGCTGAATGCATACCCTTTATTTTATTGAAAAGAAGAAAAACTATGTAAGAAAAGTAATTATGTGGGTAATGTAATTATGTGCCTTGTGAGTGGTGCTGCTTCTTTCAAAGCCTCTGTGCTCTTCCTATTGTATTTTTCTTTTCTCTAATTCTTCTTTCTGCCTGAGCTGGACTTGAGTCAAGACTGAAGGTAAAGGGAAAGGTCTGAGCAGATTCTGGGGCTGGGTTCTCAAGGTGCACAATAACCAGCACAACTCAAACCTTCCTGCAGTCCCAAGGAGGAAGCCTAAAGGGCTCACATGTGCTGCAGTGAAACTGTAGTGCAAAGCAGACGCTCTGGCCCATCTGCTGTGCTTTTCTAGTGGCACAACACATTTGGCACGGGCTACCTTGCACCATGGGAAAGGCTCTCTCCTGTCCAGCCTGCAGTGAGGCAGCTGCAGTGCAGGAAGGGGATCATCGATCATGGGCCACGTGTTCTCCATGTGAGGGGAGGTGGGTCAGCCCCTGTGCTCACAGGAGATTTGCTAAGGGCCAAACATTGATTCCTCTTTCTACCTTCTGCTTTCTCCATTAGCTGACACCTGGCTCTTGCCATCCCAGGCCCAGGCTTTTTGTAGCAGGTGCAAGCTCCAGAAGTGCCAGGCGGGTTCTGTGCATGGGCTCCTGTCTTGTTTGATTTGTAAAAGAAAAGCCTGAAGGAAAGCAGGCTTTTCCTATCCAAATGTGTGCTGACATCCATTCTGAGGAGTGCTTGTTGACAGTTTTGACAGCATTAATTACTGTTTATTCCATCTTAATATACAGTATTATCAAATCCTGGTTTTCATTGCTCAGATTCCTTTCCAGACTGGGGGAAAGGGGCCACTGGTTTCAGTGAGGTATTTTGCACCAGAAAGGCATAAATAATGTAGCATCCTACCTGGTAGGACCTTCAGTCTGAGAGAAAGCTACACATCAGTTTCAGTATACAAATTTATTATATATGTTTATTTTTAAATGAGATTTTCCTGCATAAAAATGAATGTGTCATACATAGGTTTCCCTGCTGCTTCTTTTCAGTAGGATTAAGGTGATACAAGTTAATAACTTGGTTTATGTAGGAATACTGTTCAGCAAGGGATTATTCATATTTGATACTGGCACCAAGGTTTCAGAATATGTACCAGTGTCAGGATTTTTACCTGTCTTAAAAAGTGTTCTCATTCTAACAGGGATGTGATACCGCACTGGAAGGCTCTGTCTTAATCATTGAAATTGGTGAATCATTTCACTGGTTTTTAATAGGATTCAGATGAGATCCTATCTTTCCTGGTTTCAGGTACAATACCTTAACTCAAGGGAAGGAGATATCACTTTCCAGTCCATCACTTTGTGCCTTAGAATTGAGAATGGATCAAAAAAATGTCTAAACTTACAGTCTAAACTTACATTGCATGATGACCAGTCCTATACAGCTACATTTACGTAGACTTTTGTATAATGTAGTATAACTAAGGAACTCAAGTATATACAAGAGAATTTTTTTCTAATAACTTTGGGTTGTTTTTATCAATTTCTTATTTGTCTTCATTACAAATAAACAATATGCAGTTACTTTTTTTTTTTACTATTAAGGACTTTTAAATGGAAACATAGCAATGCTGATTTTAATTTTATTTTACCCAACAGTTTTTTTAAGAAACTATATAATCTTTAACCAAACCTTTCCTCGAGTAGGTAAGTGGTCACTTCAGATAAAGCAAAGAAATCAGCTAGTAAAAGGAACAGAAGTGGGTTACTTTGGGAATTTCTTTCCTTAAAGTACCATTTAAAAAAATTACATATTCAGAAGCTTTCTAAGAATCATTAAATATTTAAAGTTAGTTCATTACGGGTAAAAAATTAAAGAATTTAAGTCTTTGAATCCTTTCATCTCCTCTAATGTGAAGTTGAGTGTTTAATCATAGAAACACTTAGATGCTTGTTGCTGATGCACCTGTCAGCTTTCTTTACCAGTGCAGAAAGCACAGTAAATAAGGCTAATTTTTCTTTTTAGGTTCTAGGGAAAAAGTTAAAACAAAAGAGAGGAAGAGAGGAAAGGAGGGGAGGGCCAGCTCCACAAGGACTGTAAAGTCTTGTAAAATAGAGGGCTTGAAGGTGTCAGGAAGTGACAGCCCACCAGTATGGATTGTGCTCAGGGTGGGCAAAGAGGGCTCAGAGACTGGCTGGTATTTTGATGTGAAAGCCGTAAAGGGTGCAAGGCTCTGTTGTAGGAAAGTTGTACCTTTCAGAGGCCTGCTGATGTGTAATCCTTACAACTGCACAGCTCCCACCGGCCTCGGGCAGTCCCACACACCCGGCAGTCACAGGCTGGGTGGCTGCAGTGGTGCAGAAGCCCCCTCCCCATGTCTGGGTGTGCCCTCCACGCCTTTGCTTGCTCTGTGTTTGGGCCTTGCAGCTCTTCCTCTCAGCAGGACCTGCTTTGTGCTGTGCTGTGCCGGCGTGCTGATTAACTCGCTTATTCCAGAGTGTCACAGTGGATAGTTTTCCAATTAAGAACTGACTGCTAAACAGTAAGTTAAATTGCTGCTCTGACCTTGCTGTGAAAAGCCACGGGGGTAGCCCTGACACAGCTTTGTGTGTCAGGATTTGTCTCTTCACAGTGAAAGGTATCAACACAAGGCTGTCAGAAGGGTGGAAACCAGGGCCCAGCTATACAGAATCCCTTTGCCTTTCCCCCTGAAAGAATCTCAGTCTCTCCCCAACATGCTGGGGAGAATAAAAAGCAAATTTAAAAGACCACTGGAGCAATTCCTTCCCTAGACACCATTTTCCTTGTCTCTCTCTAGCAGAGACAGCTGAACAGACTGTGCATGTATCTGCTTTCAAGCCTTCCCAGCAGTACAGCTATGTATTTTATTTAGTCTTCTTTATTTTCCCACATGAGTGTGTGGAGTTTTCTTGTTCTGTTTTTATTTCCCATGCTAAGTTTTTTCATCAGAAATACCTCTTCTATTTTTGGATAAGTTGTTTTTTTTTAAATATATAGCTATATGATATGTAAAATATACAAGAGCTATGAAAAAATTATCCTAGAGGTTTTTGCTAGGTACTGAGGATAAAATCACAGTGGAGTGAGCATTCAAGTGAAAGCTGACATAAAAGGGAGCCACACTCAGGAACTACAATAAGAAAACAGTATTCAATTCAGAAAATTTTCATTTGGAAATTTTTCAAATTTCAAATGTTTCAGTTAGGGAAGATTTCTGTCTGTGTATGTTCCTGCAGCAGTGTCGTAGGGCAGTGGCTAGAAAGACATGTATTGTTTGAAGAGAAATTTATTTAATCATTCTTCCAGTCAGACAACCTGACTGCTGCAGAGATTTCCAGGAATCCTGAGTACAATTGCCTTTCATTTTCAGTGGATAACACATTCAAGCAGATCCTTGGAGCAGTCATTTCACAATGAGTCCTGTCAAGTCTGACACACACACACACCTGATTTTCCTGAAGCAGAAGTATACAGTCATGTGTGTTTAAACTTTGCTGCTCAGAACACCTTCATATGTGTGGTACAGGATGGGGGAAGGGCAATAAACAACAGCAAAAAAGGAAGAAAACAGGCTTAAAACTGCTTTGACTACACAAACTGCAGGAGAAAAGCTGGCACATGAAAAGATTTCCCCATTACTGCTTGCTGAAGTAAACAGAGCAGTGGTGACAGAAACCGTATAGATTTGTGTTCTTTCCTCATTATCTGCTCTTATTTCTGACGAAAACATCCTCAAACTGCATAGTAGGCAAAACCCCTGTTGTGTGCCAGGCACTTGGAGCTGCTAATGAATGCTGATATAGGAGAAGTGCTCCAGTAATTTTTTCATGTAAATGGGATCGACAGTAGGTCAGAGACAAACATGAAAAGGAAGGCAGACAGTTAAAGAGAATAATTTAGTGAGATAATTTGTATAATATTTCATTCCTTTCATACACTAAAAGAAAAGCCTATGAAAAATATAAATGGGAGAAGAGACTGCAACAGTCTGTCTGGGAAAGCTACAAGGCTCTGTATAAGAAGGTGACATTTGAATCTATCAGATAACCATCACATGAGATAGCCAGGCTTTCAGCTGAGTTTCTGTGGACAAGAGCACTGCTTTGTCTGCCCCTTTCCTTCCCCTGCCCTTCAATATAATATGTGAAAGAGAGGCAAATAAGGTTTGGGGCATGTCACTTTCACTCAAGCTTGCCACAGGAAGATATGAATTGTACACTGTGAGCTCTGTCTTAAGTCAATAACTACTCAGATCCTCATCTGGTACAGATTACTTAACCCCAGGGAGGTCACTGTAACATCACTGAGAGTAGGCAGCTTTGACCTGTCCAGTGTTCGCTGATGGGTAGAAGAGGTTTTTGACCTCTAGTTTGTCATTCACAAGATGATTTCTGAGATCACCTTCTGCACTGCAGCTTTGTTCCCCAGTGTGCAACACCTGTAGGTGCTTGCTTTGAAGCAACCCAAAGGGTCAGTCCCAGTACCAAAGGAAGGATGTAGTTGGTTAAATAAGTTTTAAAGCCAGGTTTTTCTTCCTCTCTAATATTTATGCTGGAAAACAAAGTGGTTGTTTTTTCCTAAGAATTTGCAACATTTTGTGTCGTTATGTGTAATTCTACATTTTTTTCTAAACAAAGCCTCTGTGCTTTAAGCATTGCACAAAGTAGCTAATGGTTAGTATTTAATGCTTCAAAATATATGTCTCCTTGAAAATGGGAAGGTGACTAGTTCTCTGATTGTGTTTCTACAAAATTCAAAGTTATTCTGATTAGATTTTTTTAATGATCAGAATAATTGCCTTTAGCTGCCTTATACTTAATGTCTACGTTCTGCATAAATATGCAGGTGAACTGAGCGCATAACTCCCTGATGCTTTGAAATGATTGCAGCCCTTAATGTTTAAGAGCCTGTTTCTGAGAGATACTGAGTGCCTTCGCTTTTGTTGAAGTGCGTGTTCAAAGAGCTTGGGGATTCTCAAGGAACTGCCTTGGAATCTCACTGGAACAGAACCTGAAAACATTCAGAATAAGCCACAGGAGAAAGAAGTCAGGACTTGACTTGTGTGAGCCCTGCAGGGGCCAGTTTGTTATGGGTTCTATGAAATAAGTGCCTGGACAGAAAGCTGAAATCAAATCAATCTGTGAATGTTTGATTTCAACTTCTGGTGCCCCTGAGGAATGCGGCATTCCCCTCAGGAGAATGTTCTTTCTTCCCTTCTTCACAAACTTCCTCTCCCACTAAATGTTCTCTGATACCAGTTCCCTTTTTATCCTCATCATGCCTCGGTTTCTATGGAGATAGCCTTGAGGGACAGGTCAGCCCCTTGGGATCACAAAGATTTCACTCCAAACCCTTGTTTGGCCTGGTTGCACTGATGCTTTAACCCTGGGTTGCCAAAATCCAAGATGAAAATCTGAGGTCCCGAGGCTGTTTCAGCTGTCCAGTGGATGTCGTGTTGAGTTTCCTGCTGGGTAAAAATGAGCGTTCACTGAGTATGGAGCTGAATCTCAGTGTCCCATCTTGAGCTGCATCTGGAGCTGTTCTTTCTCTGGGTTATTTATTTGTGTAACATAGTAAAGTCCTGCCAGAACAGAGAATAAGCCATGCAAGAGTAGTTAATGTTGAGTGGATAATTACTTGGATATGCAAAACAGGTCTTGTTTTCCAGTCAGACTCAGCCAGAGCAATGTGGGTTAATTAAAAACTGCATGATGCTCTAGTGGCTAGATGTATTGGTGGTCCTGGATTTAATATCCTATCAGGGCTAAGGAGCTATTTCTCCTAAAAAAAATTTAATAAAATCAATACCTTCATGAAATGCTTTCATTTCAACCCATCAGCTTTTTCTCATGGGAAAAAAATGCTTTGTCAGACCATTGACCATTAGTTCTGCTCATCAAGCTGAATTTGTAAGGCTTGTTCAGGGTTTGGAGCTTAATGAAGGTGATGGCTGGGTTGCTTAGATTTTCACAGGACCAGCAGATTTTTTTTTCTTATACTTGATGGTTCTGATGCTGAAACAGTCAGGGCACTGTAATAAATCAATGCTTTCTTTTCATTTTGTGCAACTCATGATTCCTTTCTCCTTATCCAAATAAAAAGTCCTAGGTGTTTTTATAGGTTTGCTCATGAGCAGTTAAAGTGACATTCACAATGGGGTGTGAATGCCATTCTCTTCCCTTATCTGTACCAGTAAAACCCCTTCCTTATGCTGCTGTAAATGTGTGCAGGCTGAATAGCTGCCTTGACCACACAGTTAAAGGCTGTGTCTGAGCTGAGCATCTGCTGCATCTCCAAATGAGTTTAAAATTGGGAGAACATTTCAGGTAGAAATTCCATATATATATTTGCTACTGGTATTGTGTTCACTTTTGGCTACTTTTGAAGCCAGGACTTTGATCTAGAGGAACTGAGGCAGTTTTGCATTCTGATATTCTGGGGGTGACCATGTCAGCCAGTTCTCAGGACCTGTGGGACAGACATGGATTGAGAAGGTGAAAAAAGAAACTCCCAATGTTTATGGACACCTGACTACTGCAGACTCTCCTTTTAGCATGAGCAGAATTATCAAACCATGTATTTTTCACAGTTCCTCAGTGCACATGCTGGAGAAGACCTAAAATCAGCTGTCTTTCTTACAGTGTCGCCTACTGAGCATCTGAAATGACCCTGTAAAACCAAAATGTCCCAAGTTATAAAAGGGCGCAGCTTTAGTGATATCAAGAGATTTCTAGTGATATATAAGGGCTGCAATCTGGTACTCCCTTAAAAAAAAAGTGGGAAAAAAATTCCTTTATGGCAGATAGCAGCTTGTTCCGTCCTCTGATAAATTACGCAGTGTGCAAGACAGATGATTTGTCAACACTTAGATATTGTTGAAATTACAGTTGTTATAACTGAGAGGGGTATGGTGCTAACAGAAGCCCAATTTTATAGAATCTTTTTCTAATCTTGGAGTATAGATTAATGCAAAAGAAAAACGAAACAGACTACAAACATCTTTATGTATTTGCAGTTATCAAAAGTAGCTTTTTCAAAGAGCATTAAAAGTCTTGAACAGAAATCTAAAATTGTTGTTCCTGAATTAGGAGCTTTTGGGTTGGTGGGTTTTTTCATTAAAAAAGCTGAAGAAGAATGCACAGAAGTGAATAAGAAACTTCTCATAAATAACTGAGTTATATCTATTAATAATGAATGAGAGCTGAAACTAGGTTGTATCTGTGTTATGCAGATGGGATGTTTTAGCCATTTTTATTGAAAGTCAAAACGTGTGAATTACAAATATATGCAGAGACAATCTCACAAAGGATATTAAAAATCCCTGTGAATGTTTCTGGCATAAGAAAACTTTTAAAAAACCCTTCTTTCTCCCTGAGTTATAATGACAGTTGAACTTTTAAGTAATGGATATCTGAGTGAATGATCTGGTATTGCATTCAGAGAAAGTGAACAGGAGAATAAGAGGTGAATAGGAGAGGGTGATTATTTACTATTTCTCATGAAATTGAAAACAAAGTAATGAACAATGATACGACTCAGTATCAGATTTAACTGCTCAAGGAAAGTGCTTCTTATGCACAGCAGGTAATTAAATCTGGGAGCTTGTTGCTGTAGTAGAGACAAGATATAATGAGTTTAAAAGAAAAAAAAAATGAGCAGTTGGTAGCCTTCAGTCACGATGGTGCAGAGCAGAAGACTCCTTCCCAGTGAATGGCAAACCTCTCGAAAGAGGAAAAGACCACACTTTGATTGTACTGGGTTCTTATGCTCTATTTGCAGTCTACACCTGGCAGCTCTAGGAGGTAGGATGTTGAATTTGAAGAACCTTCAGTCTTATATAAGCACTTGATTAAAGTATCCTGGAGACCTGGATATGAGAGAAAATTTTTCACTCTGTGTTCAAGAATGATCCTGTATTTGTCTGTACAATGTGTGTGGAGGTAGAGCATCCCCATGAACAGGTGCAGAGCCTACAGAAAGATAAAAAGGACTTTCAGTGCTTGCATGCAGTCCCTGAGGGCACCTGGGCTGTGTCTCAGCTTTGTGATGGGAGCAGAACAAGTGGTGGTGCTTCTGTACACCTGTATTTTTTGCTGCAGAGAAACAGGCAGAATTGGTAGTGGCGCCCTGTTAGTTTCCAAATATTCAGAGGACAAGAATGCCCTCTTTGCAGTATGAGAAACCCTGGCCACATGTCCAGGAGCCGGGGCTGTTAAACTACTGTGAAGTGCTTCTCCTTAATGTTGTTTTAATCTCATTATACAACAGTGGCAGTTTGGCACAGGGAATATAAAGACTGGCTCTGTTTGTGACTGCTGCTCCCTTGCTGAATGAATTTGAGTAACACAGCTTGGCACTTTCAATTTTTTTCCTTGCTTTTCCTGCTTTGGCTATTCGGGGTAAGCAAGATTTGTCAATTCCCTGTCTAGAAGACACAGGCTTGCATTAAGAAGGCTCTTTTCTTTTTAACTTTCAACACAGTTCACTAGGTTGGGCTTGGTACAATGGCCAGTGTGCTGGGTTCAATAACTTCCCGAGTTTTTGACCCGAGTTCAATAACTTCCATCTGAAAAACACCACCTGAGTGTGCAATTACACAGGAGACTCTTTAGGACAGTGTCACTATTTCCTTTACATTTTTGTGTGGAAACTCTTGGCTGCATCCTGAATGCACTACTGTTTATAGTATAATAAAAAAAAAAAATTAAGAATAATTGATATTTTTAAAGGTAAAGCAGTGTCTTGTCTTACTATCCAGTTTTTTTATTCCCAGCCCAGTCAGCAGCTGTACTGCAATACACTAACTTCATCATCTTCTTTCTATTGGGCTTTGTGAAAGCTTTACTAAATTTTTATTCCAAGAATTAGACTAATTGCAAATGCAGAGCTCTCTGTGGAACTGTAATGTATTTAATCTTAACAGATAATGCAAATGATAGCAATGCTGTAGATGCTATTTTTAGGCACATGGCCTAAAGTTCTATACATTTTTAGAGATGTTATCAAATAACTGTGGAATTTTACAAGTGGCACTAGTGGGTATGTTCATTTCCCAGCATATTTGTGGGACTCAGTCTGACAACTGCTCAAAGTATCTGGCTCCAGCAGCCATTTAATTTTTCTGCTGTATCACCCTGGCTCTTCCTGATTTTGAGGATGGTTTCAGGGATTTCAGTCTCTCTGTATTATCTTTTCTACTTCACAAACAGGGGGAAACTTATCTTTTTGCCTACTTTACTAATGGAAAATACTTAGGTGAGATGTTTACATCCTGAGCTGGAGCCCAGAGCAGAGCCTTAGTAATTATTGCTAACCTTGCGATCAAGTTGTTGTGTGCAGCTGTAAGGTAGAGAGAAACACACAGTGTTTGTCACAGTGTTCTCACACAGAGAGAAACTCCGGTGTTTGTCACCATGAAGTATTTTTCAGCACATGACAAACAAGTGAGGCTATTATTGCTATAAATCTGCAGAATCAATCTGTACTATTACCATTTATTGCTATAAAGTTACATTAACTATGTTTTTCTTGTAAATCTTCTTGTGATTTTTTTTCATGAGCTTCCATTGTGTGTTTTAAGAGATAATAATGTAATTCTTACACCATACTAAATTTTCCCAGGGTATTTCTTCAGAAAAAAGCTGCTATTAGAAGACTTTTATGGTGTTAATTTCTTTTCTGCCTCAAAAAAAAAATCTGACACTTAACACAACAATCAAGAACTTCAAACTGTAACTCATGAGTCATGTTCAAATCCTATTAGTTCCTCTAATATAACTGATTTACTAATTTGAAGTTTCTGACATTTTCCATTTAACTGTATGAAATGCCAGAAAGTTTTGTTGTGGAAAAGCCAACAACTTCAGGCTACATTCAGTGAAAAATATACTCTACCCTGTTGTATAATCCCATAGATCTGAATTAATCCCAGCTATGGCAAATGAAATGGGGGGCTTTCTTTGATAATTTTGAGTACTAACAATTAGCAAATCTTGTAGAAATTCTTTTCAGGTGATAAGGATTTGGTTGAAGCCACTTTGGTAAGAATGAACACATAAAATGATTACAAGATATCTCCTCAGATATCTTAATGCTCCCTTTTTCCATGTGGAAGACCATAATAACCTGCTCTTGTGTCAACATAACAAAACTTCTGTATTCTGAGATATCCTCTAAAGTGATAATGCTTTAAGCCTATAAAAGAAGATCTTGCCCCATGTCCCACTTTACTGACATTTCACTTGTCCTATTAGAGGTCAGGATTTTCAGGTGGCTCACACAATCTGAACAAAGCAAAACCAGAAGCATTTTCAAAAATGTTTGTGTAGCTTGTTTGCTGCAGGTTTGAGAGTGGAAATGAGCAAATGGAAGCAGAGAAATGCCCAACGTGGCTTTTCAACTGGATATTGACAAACTGGGACCACACCCTCATGGCATTGTGATGGTCACCAAGTGAGATGAGGCTGGTGCTAAATATTATTCAAGATAGAGATGTCATGAACATATGATGACAACTGAAAGAAAAAAAGCCAAAGGAGCAGTGTGTAAATGCAACACATGGAACATGAAAATGCTGGTATTTTGAGTGTCATAATTCGGTTAAAGTGAAAGGAAATGCCCTTCATCATTTTAGGCTTCAATATATTTGAACATAGAGGGATACATCTTTTATGCTGCTAGATTATGCACAGTTTTCTATAAGCATTTTTGCACCACTCCATCATTTTGATGATGAACGTGCGTGCATGTGACTCCATTCTGTGCTGTATTGTTTGCTGGTAGAAAATGTCACATTGATTAATGGTGCTTTTTAACAAAAAGGAATATTACAGCTATTCTGACTATCTTCTTTAAATGACTGCATAACATATTTTGCCCTATTATCCAGTTTATTATTATTATTATTGTGGGCACAGCATGCCTTTTAGAAATACTTAAAGATCTCAAGAGATGAGAAGCAACAGTGCATCCTTGGATAAGAGATCCGTAACTTTAGCCTACCTCACTGTCCTGCTTTGAAATGGCTTTTCATTTTATTGGCCTTACCTTTGTTAGATCAAATGACAAACGTGGCAGAGTTTTTCTGGGGTTTTTTTTTTCAGTTTTAAAACACTTTCAGTCAAAACAATTCGAATTTCAAACATTTCCAAATGGAAAGTAAGAAAAATTAAAAGTTGAAAACTCTTCTTCAATGGATGTTTGTTTAATCCAATGGAGAATTACTACAATTCCCAAATTTTCCATAATTTGTTTTCATTTCCTGCTTCAATTATATGGCAATATTCATGGAAGCTGTTAGATATCTAGTAACTCAGTGAAAATGAGATTTTCATGTTTCTCTGGTGACAACAGATTTGTGCTTGGGACCATAAAATATGTCTTATGAGGGCATAGATGCATCAGACATATGGCATTGGTAAAAAAATCACAGATAGCATTGCCAGAGAATTTTTTGGTTTTTTCCTATGTTCCACAGAAAAAGTTGCATTTCTCAAACAATGGATATGGAACTGTATGAAATGAGGAAATACACAAATCCCTTTATTTTGTGTTTCCATTTTGCAGCATTGGTTCTGCCTAGAGTCATTCCTAAGCAATCTTAGCTTGCTCCCTTCTGCTGATTTACTAGGTCTGTGCATTGTGTCAAATATACTGATCCCACTGAAGAATTTTCCATTTATTTAATGAAATCTCCATGGGTAGACCCAAAGAAGTTTATTATAATTATTAGGGCAAAGTATATGCATGGCCAGAATGAGGGAATCCAAATCAGAGTAACTGACCAGGAGCAACTGACCCTTCTGGTCAATAAAAATTCCTGCAGGGGTTGACTCTTTGCTCAAACTCTGAACTGGGGCACTTGTGGGTTTGAATATAACTGGTTAAGTTCCTTGATGGAAAAAGTGATCACCTCTAAAAGCTAGGATCACTTCTGCCAGTCTGTATTATCAAACAAGTATTTAGGGGAGGAAAAAAATCTTTGGCTGCTTTGAAAAGTCACAAAGCAAAAAATGTCAAAACAGCATGGCTGAAGTGCACTTTAATGAATGTGAATAACACAAAACCTATTTCTGTAGACAGGCTTTTCAGCTGAATAGTCTCTTCAGTCTACTGTGTTTCATTTTGTTAGCTTATCACTGACATTTTAACCAATCCTTCCCTGGGTCCATCTGGTGGTCCATCTGTCTTTGGCATCCACAGTTCACTGTGTGACAAATGACGTATACACTATTAAAGAATAACAATTAGCTACAACATTAAACATAAAGGTTACACAAATTGCATACTTCTGTTAACAAACAGTGTCATGCTAAGGCATGAAGAATTTGGCAAGTCAGACAGTAAAAGTCTACTTTATATCACAGAGCAAAAGATATTTAGGTCAAATGAATTGCTGTGATTTTTTTTCCTACCCCTCGGGTCTTCTGAATAACAGATGTTGGCTGTACAGTGTTTTGATTATGCAGAACCTTTTTAATGCAGTAATGTTCACTATAAAGGTCAGATTTACATGCAAAGCAAAATAGCCAAATTATTCATCAACCAAACATTTGTCATTCACCATGCATTACTTCAGGATAATCACCTTGAAGCACGGAAATTATAGGACCCTTCTCATTTAAAAAAGCATAGCAAATTTCCAGTACAGCTGCAGTGTGAGCTTAATGCTTGTTATACCTGCTCTGGTTCAAAATAATCTCTCCTCTGAAATAGAGAGATTTTGTATGGATTGTGTCAACTTACCTGAGACCAAAAGAGAAAAGAATTAACAACTGAACTGGGTTAATTTGACTCCTGAATCTTTCTGCAGAATATGACTATATGCCTATGCACAGAGAAGTCTGCAGTATTCCATGTATCAGCCAAGTGGTGGAGAAATTGCCCAGGCTTACAGCAAAAGGTAGTGCTGGAAGAATGGTGACATAAAGTTAAAAAAGAAAGCTGGTGAAAGTGGCAGGGCAACCTTCTAACACAACAGTGTCCTTGCATCAGCATGGTTCAGTAGTTCAGCAAGTCTCTTCCAGTCATTTTATGCCAAAAAGTGGCATCCATCCAAATTCCTTGCATGCTAATGTTGCATTCTGGTAGGTGCAGCTTTCCCACCTGTTGGCTGCCTTTAAAGAACCTTGAATGCTTAATGAGTACTTCTGACCTCATAAAATGTGACTGGACTTTGCAAGTACAGCCATGCTGCAATAAATCTTGGGATGCAGGTGGAGAGAAAAAATCAAATCCATACTCTTGCAGAGTTTGGGGTGTTTTTATCATATTTTTAAAACCTTTTTTTTTTTTTTTTAATTAATTCAGGACCCCACAATGAATTGGAAAAGAGAAGTGGTACTGAAATATAAGATTTTCTTTTCTCTCCTGAGTCATTAATTCTGGCCCCTTTCTCTTCTGGAGACATAAAAGCTCAGCTACTGCCCCATTTGTTTCTTTCTTCTCCTCTCCTGTAGCTCACCTCACCACCACCGTCATTGTTAAACTTCATCTGGGTGCATATGATGATGACTAGTAGAAAGAGTGCATGGAGCTCCTTATATTTAAGTAGTAACTTCCCCGTTCTTAAAATTATTTTTTTAAGTGCATCTCACACTTTCTTTTTAAAGAAAGAAGAGTGTATCCCACCCTAAATCCTAGGCAGAAAAGAGTAATAACCTGAGCTTTCAGAGATGGAATTGTTACTAAGAAGAAATATATTTAAAACCCCTACTCTTTTCTGATTTATCCTATGCTCTGTAAGAGGGAATGTCTGTGCCCTGCTAAATGCATGAACAGCTGTAGAGACTAACTCATGTTTATCAGTGGAACTGTATTATCTGTGTATCACATGGGTCTTTTTGCCCTTTCAGGGCATGGCAAACTACCTTGGAATGTGGCTATTGCTTTACCCAGCTTTTGTGGAGAATTAATGTGCTCTAGGGAAGGCACAGATATGACCCTACAGAGGGTCATACAAGAGTTCTGGGATGTGTTGAGAAGCACAAGGTCATACATATTAGGGGAAAGTCTGTGAAGGACAGAATTTAGGAAGAATGTGGAGAAGGATTACAGTTAATACATTTAGTGCCTGTCAGAGTGGTACCAGCTCCTGCTGTGTTGGACCCTTGACTGTTCACCTGCAGACCAGAGCTCTGGGTCAGAGTCAAGTAATGAGGGAAGTCCTTGGCTCTGACAAGGAATAGATGGTCAATCTGAAGGGCAGAAATTAGCTGTAGGGTGAGCTATGATTTTGTACATGGAGTGACAAGGTTTTTATTGATAATTGGGGAAAGTGGATGAGCAGAGGGGTGAAAAAATTTCCTAGTGATGCAAAGTTAAATCAATCAAATGTAGGGATACAGGGAACCTTAAAGAATGCTAATGACTCTGCCAGGGTGATAGAGATTGAAAATCAGCACTGATAGACACAAAAATACATGAATTATTGACAATTTTCATACTGTTTTCATGGTAGAAGCTTACCAAAACCTCTTTTTATACTGCAAAATGTCTGACAATGGCAATACCTGTTGTTCATGGGGTACAAATGCCAAGAAACATCTGCTCCATAGTAAATGCTGTTAGGACTTTTGCCAAATGACATCTATTGCAGTAGTGAACTCCATTATGTTCAAATTTTTCCATTCTCTTTCCTGTCCTACAGTATTGGAGGAAGGTAAAATTGACACTCTCCATCAGAGACGGCTTCACCTGGTGCGTGAAACGATCTTGTATGCTTTCTGCATCTTAAAATGTGTAAGTACTTTTGAATTCTTCAGGAAGAAAGACCTTCTCCAAAGGCAAGGTAAAGGAGGAATATAGTCCTCCAGACTGTGGCAAAACATCATATTTATGTTTAATAATTTTAATAGTAATAATATTATAGTAATAATATCGTTATCTTAAATACCATGTTGAAATATTAAAAGAACAGGTGTAGTTTTTAGGATTTACCACATATTTCTATCCAAAAAATGTCAAGCTGATTGCTAGTTCCAACAAAACTATTAAAAGCTTCATACTTTTAAGCATATCGTGAATCACATGGCTGTACAAGTACTGGAGAAATTCTTATTTATTTACTTTTTACAGTCAATAGTTGACATAGAATTTGTTTTCCCTTTGTTGATTTTTTTTTTAACAACCTAATGCAGAGTGCCTAAATGTTGCACTTAATTTATTTTTCTGCTTGAATGGCGAATTCCAATTTGTCTGGAGGCAACAATTTCGCTTACTATCAGCTAGTATTCCTCCCTCAGCAACAAAGGCAGAATATTTTTGAAAGAAAATATGTAGTAACATGAAGAAAAATTACCACCCTTAGAAAAGAAGTTTTAGAATAAAACTTGAAAGTGTCAAAATTGCTGTAATAGCTTCTGTATCTATTTGAGAAAATGATGATCTGACCTTAAATTTATGAATGAGATTTTGTTCTTCTTTCAGAACAGAGAGGGCATCCTCTAGCATAGTTTTCAGTCTTCAGGACTAAAAGGAAAACAAATGAATACTTCATAAGGGTGCTGTTGGTGAGGAATATAGCTCAGGTGTGGAATGGCCACATTGGCTGTGCTGGTCAGCCCAACGAACTTCGTGTGGTTCAGCAAGCACAAGAAACAAGCGTCACTGTAACTACGCATCAACCCTCTCCACTGCCACACAAAATCCACATCAACTCTGCTTGCCCGTGTCTGGGCCGGGAATTCAGGTGCTGTGGGGTCCTGAAACTGCACTGTATGGTCTGGGGGCAGGGCTGGAGCAGAGCAGCTTCAGCTCCCCCTCCCCAGCCCCACAGCTTCAGGTAGTGCTGGGCTGTAAAAAGATGTCCAGAATTTGCATCAAATTCCCATAAGTCTAAGTTACCCAAGCCTGCTTCAAACCTAACCAGCGCAGAGCTGTCAGACTTTTGTTCCACTTTATGAATGCCCTTGATAAGAAGGTTGGGCTGTATGACTGGGTTTTGTTTTTCCTTTGTTGCCTGTAAAGGTGCCCAACTGATAATCTTAGAGAATAAAATCTTCTTTTCAGTCACAAAGCAGATAACTGCCTGTGAAGTGACAGTGCAGGTCTCAGTTCTGACCTGTAAGGAGATGAAGGAATATGAAAGACTGTAACATTCTCAGTTCATACTTATTCAGACCTGACTGGCATCCAAGATATTAAGTGTATCTGGCAACGATGTCACATTACAGACAACCTGCCCTTCCTGAGATAGACTGAAATTTCTGTGTGTGTTTTAGCAGCTGACAGAACATCTCTGGGATATCCTGAAAGTTTTAAATTTGCACTTGTTTTTTATTTGATCATAGGGGGCTTTTTTCCCATGGAAAGAATAAGATTTATTTCATAAAAAGTATGATTTTGGAGCTATTTAATGATTTTTTAATAGCTTGAAATGCATCTCTGTAAGGTTGAATGCATCAAATTAATAATGTCAGAATATGAAGGTATGGAACTTCCAACAAAACTGTATTTTCTAAGGAGGAAAATAGAAACACTTATGGTTTGTGGGCTATATTTGCTAAGACTATTTACTTTAAAAACTCTTCAGCAGTTAGGGGTGTTCACAGGATTAGTGTTCTGGTACTGAGTAGAGAGGTAAGCCCAGACTGATATTAAAGAAGTAGCTGTTCCTGGCAGTTGCTGATCTGATTGAGATAGATTCAAACTGACAAAGACAAAATTCTATGGGCTGTAAGGTATGGTATTTTATTTGCATGGTATTGTCCACTGAATTGTAAGCTGGACAAGAGAGTACTAATTTTCCTTCCAATTCCTAGTCATTCATATTTCAATGTTCTGCTCCATCTTGATGACACTTGTTCCTCTAATTTAGGAAGATGCTGATTTCTCTTAGGGTTTAAAACATGTTCTGTACAGTTGTAGACAGGGTGTGGCCAATATTTCCCTATATTTTATGTGACCTTCTGGTTCAGGTTTTCTCACTAAACTCAGATGTTTGATGCAGATTCAACATTTCATTTTCACAGACCTTGTTGCCACAGAGGAGTTTCTTTTAGGCAAGTTTTATATGCTGTAATGAAATAGAAATATTGACTGTCTCTGTGGTTGCAGCAAAGGCCTTGCGTAACAAGCAGCCATGGAACATGAAATATACTTAACAATGCTATTTAAACAAAAAAAATCTCTTGGTGAAGGATTCTATATCCTAGGGGTATTTGTACCAGTCTGGATACAAGTATTATAAACAGCCTTGAAAACAGTTCATTTATTCTATTACTAAACACTTGCAGTCATTTGAAAGCTTTGTCCTTGCTGTCAGTTGACCTTGTCACTTAGCCAATTTCAGGAGTGCTCGACAGTCTTCTCCTGGATCAGCTTTGACGTGTCCAAAGAATTTTTCAAAGTAACAATACTGAATAGATAGTGTGGGGATTGGTCATTCTTTCACACTCAGCTCTATCTGCATCTCCTTTCTAATCACATCAAAATGTTGTCTAGGTGTCTTGCTTTGTAACACTGGCAATAGTAAGCTGGGGTCTCCAGAAGGGAATGTGAAGCTCCCACTGGGATGTGCCTGGCATTGCATTTGGCAGAGCTGTCTGACTGCAGTGCACAGTGATTCGTGGACAAAGCCGCCAGGTCATGTTATTTGTTTCCTGTAAGTATTCAGCACTAGCCTAATACTTGAGGAAGTGCTCGGAAATCCTTTTCAGTTCATAAGCAGGAAAGTCATCTTCTTTTTCCTTGCCTGCATTCTGTCTTTGACCTCACCACAGCACTGATTTGTTCCTCTTCTTAGTAAAAACAGCTAGAGGATCTGACCTCAATTTCCCAGGATTCTGTGTTTGTCAGCAGGGAGCTACCATCAGTATGAGAAGGAAAAGCTGTGTTTCTCTCTCTGTTTGCTTCAAGCTCAGTAGCCAGGCTCCACTGCAACAAGGGCACTGGTCTTTGCTGTTTGTTTGTGTACTGGGTAACAGTGGGGTCCCCATCGAGGGCTGCAGCTCTGAGATGTTATTGTAACAGAAATAATGTAAGAAATAATAGCTGTGCTGGCAGGGAGGCAAATCAGAGCTTGGCAGGGAATCTTCCCTCAGCCCAGGTCCCTTTTTGAGTGTGCAGGTAAGCTAGCTGTGCAAATTAGCTTGTCCAGCTTCCTGTACACAGGGAACAAGATGGAGTTAGCCAGGTTACTGTGTGATGGGATGTTTCCTGTGGCCTTCATCAACACTGACTAAGGTGCTGTGTGTGTGATACAGCCACACTGGGAAGTGAATTCAGAACAAAGTCGAGCTGTAATGGCTTTACAAACTTATCTTGATGATGTGGTCTTGTGATCTGTGCTGGGGTATTGAGAATGCCATCCTGGGTGAATTGTATGTAGAACAGAGAATGCTGCACATTTGAGAAAAAAGCTGAAATGGAAAAATATTCTCTTGAAAGACTAATATTCCAGCAGCAGTCTCTGTTTAAAGGCAGAACAAATAGACACCTTAGACCTAATAGATGCTTTGAGATTTTCTGTCCTGGCAGAAGGGAATGATGTTTGAAGAGCACAGTCTCTGCTTAGAGACTTCTCAAACAAATGGCCTCCACTTGCCTTGTCATTGCAGAGTAGATAGCCAGAAGATCACCTTTTCATGACTTTAGACGCTTGCTCATATGATGAAAGATCTTGAAGTGTTGACATTTCCATGTACAAAGAGAAAAACAAAACTATTTCTGCATCAAAGTGAAACTTAATTTCCTAGAAACAGACATTGTCATCTAGGGGCAATAGAAGTATCGAAAACCAATTGTGCAGCTCCACTTTGCACCTCAGAACTTTGGCTGTTTGGTGGGCTAAGAAAAAGCTCAAAATCCAATGGATTTTGATGAAACTGATTCAGCCACAGCTTCTAAAATCCTGGCATTTCTCAGCCTGTGAGAAGCTCATCTAGCAAGAAATCCAGGTTTGAAGAGTCAACAAAATTACACTGCTCCTCAAAACTTTTCAGTTTTGACAAATTTCCATTTTTCAAAAGAAGAATGTTCCATCAGAAAACTCACAAGTATGCTTTGGGGAAGGGGAGGAGGGATAAGAAGTTTACTCTTTTCCTTCTGCCTTCAAAAGCAACAAGCCAGAAAGACGTTCTCATTTTGTGAATAGGGACTGAGTCATGGGGAATTGGATCAAGAAAATCAGTTTAAAAGGGAGTGGTGGAGGTTGTCAGTGGGGTGAATTCTACAGATGTGATTTTATCTCTTCCATGTGGCTGCCTATTTTTGGGCTGAGATAGAAAGGTCTCTGGAGCACAGGGTTCTTTTCCTCTGTGAATATCCAGCCCTCAGCAGTACAGAGCCCTGTGTTGACAGCAGGCTTGGGGAAGGCTCTGCTAGCACCCAGCTGAACCCTTCCAAGAGCCTGGAGGAACCCTAGGGGAAGTGGGCTTAGGATGAAAACTACCAGTTACAATCCTGATTGTGGCAATAGATTTATTTGCTGCATGCAAATTTGTGCATTATGTTTGGATACAAGGATTTTTTAAAAACTGCATGGAAATGGTGTTCTTTAATGAATTGAGTGGTTTGCGAGTTACAATTATAAACCACGTGCAATGCAAGGGACTCTAACTAAATTCAGCATGCTAGTCTTGCTGTTGACAAGTTGATACAAACAGAAGATACATATGGCCATCATCTGGTCCAGCTGCTTGGTGAGAGCAGGACAGTGTCACCCAAGCCAAAAAGAACCAGCAACTTCATGAGGCAACTCTCTAAACAAGGTACATATTCAGAATTCTTGACACAATTTGAAGCTGAAATTGAATGTGAAATGTTATCATACTTTCATTTCTGAGTGATTTAACTTTCTATAATATTAACCACAGAATTTGTACAATAAGTACAAAATTATCAATGGAATTGATGCTAGCAACAGACAGTATAAATCATAGCAAAACACTGTCACTACTAAATGCTTACTTGAAGTTTTGGCAGGGTTTTGTTATACAGGACAAATGCTCTGCCTCTTGTATGATTTTGCAAATCTCACAGTTGGCTTTATTTTTCCCTTTAGCTTAAATTTTCAGGAAATTTAGGTTATTGTAGCTGCATTGTAACAAAGCATATTATAAACTAGGCACAGAACTAAACTTAATCTGCAAAAGCATATGGTTAATATGGGGTTCAGGCATAGTGAGTGTGAAGGAGAAATGAGTTTCAGCCAGCATGTGTTTATCAAGCATTGTCATTGCCAGCTATTTGAAATTCATTTTTTGCCATTTGGAAATGTTAACATTGTAATTCTTATGTTTTTCCAGACACAAAGAGCAAACAGACACTTGCTATGTGAATTAGGTTTCTTTGATTAAGAGAACAACAAACCAAACAAAAAAGTCCCCTTGAAACAATGCTCTGGTGTGGTTTTGCTCTGACAGTCTGCACTGCAGTTTGCTCTGCTCCACAAATAAAGGTCATCTAGAAACAGAAGGGAGAAGTGCACAAGAAAATGATTTCTCCCACTGTGTTTCTGCCTGTCATTGTGCCCTGAAGAACAGGCAAAATGCAGAGTGGGTGATCATCAGTGGTTTTTTTTCCACTAGCTCAGAGGATTAAGCCCAGGATATGCTGCCTGCAGTCTGTTTACCATGAGGGAATTCTTAAAGGGCAGCCCTGAGAATGGATTAGCAGACAGGGAGAGCCACAGAGGGTGCCATGCAGTGACTTTGGGGCAGTGAGGTGATGATTGGAGAGACTTGTAAATTCAGTGGTGCTGGGGGGGTGGCTCCAAGAGGGACAGGGCTCATCTGGCAGCACTGGGAGGCCAGGCAAGCATGTGTCCCTCCCAAGGGCAACTGCATCTCATCTGAGAAAAAAGTAAGGTGAGTTTTGCAGCATGTTGTCTTTGTAACACAGACACAGGATTCTTTAATAATAAAAATATAATATAGTTGAATATTCTCTATATGTCTTATTTGTTAATATTATTTGCTGCAAAAACCTCACAACGGTGGTCTAGCAGAACTGGAATGCTGCATATTTGCATAACAAAAACCAATCTTTTTCATATTTCAACTGAAAACGTGATACACCTAATTCCTCTTATCACATATCAAATTAATACTTTGTTCCTCTAAATATTGTTTATATTGAAGCTTTTTCTGTAAAGAGCATAATATCATTTTAATTATTATGCAAATTATTAACAGAAACTGCTGGGCTTTGTGCTTTATTTTTAATCCACAGTTCCTTAAACTTCAAATTGCAGCCTCTAGAGTCCCTTTTGTTTCATGAAGATGAGCAACAGGGTGCAATTTCCAGTGCTGATGGTATTTTTTGGTACATGGGTCAAACCCAAGGGAGAGTTGAGCCAGCTGGGAGAGGACAGAGGTGGGTGGGTGAGTGGGCAGCAGGGTGGGAGGGCAGTTGCCATGGGGGTGCAAGCCCCTCACAGGGAATTGGAGGGTTAAACAAGTCTCTCCTTTGGTTAGGAAGGAGCTGCTCCCCAGACTGAATCAGCTGCATTGTAGTGTTCATCTGTGTCTGAAAAATTAGCATCCACTTACCATCTTTTCTAATAAAAACATGAAGCTATTCAGTGTCTGAATGGCACTTAGCCAAAAGCAGAAATGCAAGGTGTATTGGAGTGTCTGACTGCTGTGTGTCCTTTAGAATATTCCTCCTCCCACTTATCAAATTCCCGTTCCCTTACATATGAATTTCCAGTTGCTTCCCTCTTCCACCCCCCTCCCCAAAAAAAGACTCCCCCAAAACAGTACAAGCAGTGAAAGTAAAACAAAGAGGTCTGTGGAAAAAATTCAATGGTTTATGTCTGCTTGGTTTTATTTTTAGATCTGTAAAGTATTTTCTCAACTTTCTGCCTTGTATCAATGTCAGCAATCTTCTCTGATGTGCCCCAGCTTTAGCTCCTGCTATTAGAATTGAGATAGGAGTATTAGAAAGAATTTGGGTAGCAATGCTGTGTCTGTGGTACTGTATTTCAGAAGTCTGAGGGAGTCAGAGATCTTACAAATACGTCTCCTATTAGTCTTACAAAACTATTCTTGTGTGCCAGGCAGATTAATGCTAATACTTTTGCAGTGAGAAGAGTAAATCTCTGAGACCACACATTTGGCTTCTGTCTGCCAGTTCTTATTATGTCTTGCCTTATTATGTCAGCTCCAAGGCTTTCACCAGGTCTGCACTGAAGTAATAAGAAAACTGGAGAGGATTCTGGAGGTGAGGAAGTTACTCTCCCAGTCAACTCAGGCTCCTGTCACTGCTTCCTAGGAGCTCAGCAAGGCACTGAGTCTGATGTGCCTGTAGGGAGGTTGTTACTCACAAAAAGTCATTCCTTTGGTTAAAAACCTTCTGTTGACATCCAATTTTCAGTTTATTCAGGGAAAGCTCACGCTGCTTTGTTCTTGTGCCAGCATCTTCTATTTTCACACAAAGAGATCTTTCCTCTTCCTGGCATTTATCCCTGTGATGTATTTATAGACACTAATGGGCTTCTATCCATTCCTTGCCTTCATTTATTAGTAGAAGTAAGTCAGGCTTCACCAGTCCCCTCCATTTGAGCAAAATTATAGCAAATACTGTAGTCAAAGCTGTTTAATATTGTGTATTCTTCCCTGAAGCATTACCTGCTTTTAATGAACTAGATGATGTCTTTTGTTACTTTCACAGGTGTCACCGTGGCAGCTTGTTGTCATCTTACATTCAGATTGCATGTCCATATACTTCTCAGTCACTTTTACACTGAAGAACTCCTATTTTATATCATGAGTTATGGGTTTATTGGTTTTTTTGTTTGTTTATTTGTTTGTTTTTAATTAGGCCATTAAGATCTGATGTCTTATGAAACCAAATGATTTCTGTTTCTATTACTCTTTTTCTGTCTAGCCTTCCAATCTTCTTCTGTTGCTGATACAGCCTACATTATCTTCTATTAGTCCATTTTCCTTGCTCTCCTACATTTAGTTTTTCAGTCCTCACCTTCTTCATCTCAGCTAATGGACTCTTAGATTCTGCTCTCCTGGACTCCAGCTAGTCTAGATCCTTTTGGGTTAGAAAACCAGTTATCAAAGAAACCCAGATGAATCCAAACTAATCTGATAGAGCCTGTCATTTCTTGTCCAATTCGCTCAGAAGCTGGGGTTGGAAATAACTGCCTGTTTCATTTTCTCAATGCCATATGTTCATTTGAGGTTTATTTCCCTACAACTCCTGGTCATTTCTGTACCCTTCATTCACTTAAGCCGATCTGGTTTGATTCCTATATTCTTTTCCATTTAGGCCAAGTTCCATTTTCTTTTCTGTCTATAGTAAAAGATATCTGGGGTATCTCAATTAATAAACTCTAAATACCAAACTCTTCTTGTGGCAAATAGAGTGCCTGCACAGTTCAGTTGTTTGCTGTGACTTCCAGAACTGTTCTAGAACCTTCAACAGCTTTTTTGAGCCTATTTTTCCCATTACCTTTTTAGAAGGAAGAAGGAGAGAAGACGCTCAGCTGTGTAAAAAGTAAATTTTAAAGAAAGGCTGCAATGCTCTCCATATCAATCTTTGTCATCATGGCCAAAGCAAATTTTACAGTATGACTAAATCAAGGAAATATCTTAATGAGACCCTCACAAACAGAACTTTGTATGGAATAACTTTATAATGAATGATTTGGGAAAAATGTGTTTCACAAAGAATGAATTTGATCCAATGACTTCGACTCTCTAAAATATTAAATTCGAATGTCTATCTACTTGATTTTATCTAAAGTGTTTAATTTAGACTGATTTTTTTCCACTACTATTGGCTCGGAAAAGAGTTCATTAGGTGTAACAGAACAACCATTCATATTCTAACCTTAACAGTCATCGCAGCTCTTGTTTAAAATTCCTGTTTTCATGAGCTTGTCATTTTGGCTCTAAAATGTTCCAGACTGAAGCTTGGCATAAGAATTTAGCTACAGATTGGATTTATTCAATTAATCTGGGATCAGGGTGGGGGTTGGTGGATTGTTTGGTTTTTGTTTTGTTGGGGTTTTTTTAAATTTCAGAATTGCTATATAATTTAAAGAAGGGGGTTGAGGGGTTTGGTCCCTAATATGAATTAATCCTACTGAGTATTAAAAGTGTCAAAGGCGTTTCCACAGCCAGCAGGTTTGCTGCATGAAGCGTTATTACATTTTCAAGACATATTACATGCATTTCTGTCACAAAATATGGGACCAAAATATTCTAGGCCTGCTTCTGTATGGTAGTAAGCTAACTTTGCATGTTTTTTCTGACAAAAAGCTGTTGTGAAGTTGATTGTCACAGGAAGCTGATTCTAGTTGCTCAAGAGCCTTCAGCTGGCAGGGGTAGCAAGGATGCTTCACACCATATTCTAAGCTTTAACACTGTAGCTGGGATCACGGCTTGTATTGCTAAAATTGCATTTCTGTAAATATTTGCAGCCACAAGCCAGTGTCAGCCTCTCAGTCTAGTTGCACTACTGCAGAAAAGCAATTTAAAATCTGTCAGTGTGCAGAAAAAGATTAAAAGTGTTAATAATTTACCTTTTTTTTTTCTTTCTTCCTTTCTGTCTTTGTTTCTTTTTTTCTTGTCCATATTTCATATCATATTTTGTAACAGAATAAGATTGGAAACAATATCGAGAGTATGGACTGTTTATTGCAGATACAAAACACTAGATCATAGAATTGTAAGTTTAAAAACAAACAAACAAACAAACAAACAAAAAAATAACCAAAATCTTATTCCTGATGAAATTGTCCTTTCTTAGCACATACTTTATTCTGGGCATGGTATCAACAGAATATTGTTTTCATGAAAGGCCCCAGCCAGGACCCCCAGCTCAGGGACCGACAGGGTCTGTTCAACAGTGTGTGCACAGCTCCTGTGGCATCTGTGATGAGCAGCACTTGAGCTGTTTACAAACCAAGAACAGCACAGGGACAGCTGCCTGTCTCCTTCCCTCTTTTGTCCTTGGGTTAGAGCAGCATTAGAGCAAAGGAGATGTTGTTTCTGTCTGCAACCCTAGAGATAATTACAAATCTAAACTATAAATGTTAATGCTTCACATATTCAAGGAATTATTTATGAATATGGATTAGCCCAGCCAGTGAATATTAACAATGATAAATATCTTGTGTTCTTCAGCATTGTTTATCAACAGGTATTCCAAAATTCATTGCAGTTTTAACCTTGATTTATACAAACTCTGCAATATGCACAGAAGTCACTCTGTAACAAATCACGGGCAAAACAAAGAAGTAAAATAAGTTTATCAATTAATGTATTCAAGCATATTTACAAGGTCATCTGAGAGTAATGGGCTTTAGCAAGAGGAGTTGACCAGGTTAGAATTCAGCAACTCTGGAGTACCAAATTTGTAGCAAGTAAACAATGATAAGCATATTCTGAGCTTTTAGTGGCTACAGACTCTCCAACAACGTTGGTTTCCGAGCACAACCACCTCACCACGGCAACACCCAGGTGGTGAGTACTCACCTGGCCTGCCCCTTGGTCAGCTTTTGCTCAGCTTTGTGTGATCAGTGGTCCTTCGAGGACGTGCTCTGCTGATCTGTATGATCAAATCCAACCTGCACAATGCAAGAGAGCTGGTGCAGCCCCTGGGAAGAGTCACCCCTTGCTTTAGCAGTGTATCTCTTACTTGTGCTGCTCTTAGAGCCCTGCCACTCAAGTACAGAACCACTTCTCTTACAAGCTCTGACAAGATCACAGCTGGAGACAGTATGGCTGTAGGCATTATGCATTTTCATGCACTCTGAGTACTCTTTCAAGATGCAAGTGATTAAAAATTTTGACATATTGAGGAAAAAACTGAGGAAGTCACATGGACTGCAACTTTAAAATACAAAATAAAAAACGAGGAAGTCATGTGGACTACAATTTAAAAAACAAAAATATTTTAAAAATAGTAAGAGTGAGTGTGGGACATTTTGCACACCTTGAGCCCTTGAAACAATTACCTTAAGTATAGTAACAGAGCTTCCTTTTGAAGTTTCAAATTATTGTATATTTTTGCCAAATACCTTCAGTTTCAGAACTATCAAAAGTGTCTTCTCAGATTGATTCATATATTGCAAAACAGGAGATACTTAAAGGTAAGGAAATAGACTGTGTTTGTTATAATAATGATTAATTCTATCACTAGTATTTTATTTTAATAGCTTCCAAGTATAAACACATGCTTAAATCAAAATAAAGGGCATGTCAGGATAAAGGATAGAAGGTATAATGCACAACAACAACAGAACAATTAAATGGAGCTGCAGAATACATTACATTTTCCAGAGTGACAGCTGATTTGTGTGGTTATGTTGGCAAGAGAGACCACGTGCTCATATTGATCTCAAAAACAGAAACGAAAGGAAACATAAGGCAAAGGTATGTAAAGGGACCAGATACAAGTCAGTTTGGGTTTGCATGCCATTTATCATGTTTGCATAGACCTAGTGGGGCATTCTAAGACATTATGGACACAAGTAAATAAATCCATTTAGCACTAAACTGCATAGACATACTGACTCTGGTCCCAGGACTTGGCTCTGGATTTCCTAAAGTACATCCTATTTCTTTAGTGTAGAGATGCCTTAAAATGATTTCTTGGCTAGGTCTTCCATTAGCTGGGAGCAGCAAGGGGTTGGGGAAAAGGAGGTTTAGCAGTGTGACGTCACATGGAAGTGGTTACTGTGGTATTATACAAAATAGAGAAATTTGTGAGGGTGAGGGTTACAGCTAGAGAAGACAAAGTAGGTTATTTTGCTTTCAAATCAGAGGGAAAAGAAATTTCTTATCATGTTGATATTTCAAGGTTGAGGTGGGAATTGTGATTGCTGCACATTAAGTATAATGTTATATGTAAGGTTGGGACTAGGAGACTTTCTAAATTGGTATATTACAAATTTCTGTGTAAGAACAAATGAGGTCATAAATTAGAGACAAATGGCAAAATTCAGCTAATTAGAATTTATGATGGTAGAGTAAATCCTTTGTGCTACTAACAAGTATCAGACTACCTCATGATAGATACAGGCTGTATATTTAATTGAGGTCCAGCATTTTGACCCAATAGTTTCTCCTTGGTGCAGAGTTACAAGTCTGTGTTATTACAAGTTTCTCTGTATTCCTGTAACTTCAGCTGATTTGTTCTTTTACTGTCTCATGCCCTGTTCAGTATGTTGATAGTTCAGTAGTACTGTTAAAGGGATAGGTGGGCTTGCAAGCATTTGTTCTCCAGTTCTGAGCACAAGCTGTGATAAGAACAGACCGTCCATGCTTCTCTCTCTAGAAAATTTTCATGTGGAGCTGTTATGAATAGGGAGATTTCCGAAAAGATATTCCAAATGTCTTGACCTCTCTTTTTCTTGCTAGAAGATAATGAAGGTAAAACTCATTAGTTCAGAGCAATGCTTTAAAAGATCCAACTCTACAGGAAATGGAAGTTTGAGCCAAATTCTGAATGTTCCCAAATGCTCGGGTACTCCTGCTTCAGTCTATTCTCTGCTGCCAGCCCAGTGACTCAGTGTTCTTCTGAGAAATTCTTGCCTGTTTCTTACATTCCTTCCATTCAGATCCTTTATGTTTGGGCTCCCTGGTTTTACAGGGAGATAGAGCTTTCTTTTCTGCCCTGGGAGGATTGCTGACCAGTATGCAAGGAATATTGCAATGGGGCTGGTGGGTTTTTTTCAGAAGTCTCTTTACTACTCTCTCTACTGAATCTACATTCCCTCTGCTCTGAGGCTGATAGAAAGAACCAGTGATGAAAGGCCAGATACTGGAAAAACACTTGGAATACTTTAGAGGAAAGTCAAAGCCATATCCCTGACATGAAGAATCTAAAAACTCTCTTTTAGTTATTGGCATTAGAGAGCTGATGATAGTTTTGTAAGTAGAACAAAGTCAATAAATCTGGAAAAGTAATCAGCTACAATAGTGTATGTGCTCTTTCCAGGAAAAAAAATACAAATTATGCCAGCTGCAGCCAAGGACTTTAAAGTACCTTTGTGGAAAATAATTTTCCAAAGGCTTATTTTTTTTCTCCTTTATTACACCCCTGTAGCTCTCTATTGAAATCTTAGAGTGTTTGCTCTAGCAAGTACTTTTTTCTTGTATGTGCGAAAGGCAAATGAAAATTGTATCAGTGATAGTCAAAATATCTGAATCATAAATAGAAGATATTTGTTACCTGTGACTCTGAGGGCAACAGGATCTTGTACTCTGTGTCTTCAGTAAAGGCTTAATGAAATATTCACTGATGTGTTTGCAGCTCCAAGTCATTCCTAATGTTTCCTCCACTTAGGTTTCTGATCCATTTGTGAGATATGTTGATGTCAATCCTGACGGGTCTCAGGCAAGCTCTGTTCCCCTGCAGTCAGAACATGCATCCACTGGCAGTGCCCTGCCTGGGCAGTCACTGACTTGAGGTAGAACTGACAGAAAAAGTAGTTTTGGTTTAACTTCGTCAAACTTTATTGAATCTCCTCCAGATCCATTTTTAAAATGGTCTTTAATAATTTCATTGGTGGAGGCAAACTTGATAAAAATATTTTCCCCAAACTAATTGTTCTGTAAATGACTTCTAGAAATTTTGGTAAGGTGTTTTATCTGCAGCTGCTCTCATTAATATAAACAAAGTATTGTCCATCTGTCAAAGGTCACAAAACCCTCAGACTGCACAGGTTGAAGCCTCAGATCCTTCTGGAAAAATTTCCAGTGTCAAGCTGACTGGATTTGTGCACTGAAGTGGTAGAGACACAAAGTTTGATACAGAAGTCATGACACTTCATGTCTGCCTCATCCAGCAAGGTTGGCATAAGCAGAGGAAGTTCTGGACGGTCTTTAAAAGTCCATGGGTATTATTTGGGAAAGATTTTGGTACCAAAACTATTCTGAATGGAAGTTGACTGAATCCTTGCAAATGGCTGAAGAAATGGTGGTGAGTTTTTAAATTTTAACATTAATTTTCTTAATTTTACTTGTTTTTTCTAAATTTAAAAGGATTGATGATATACACTGGTACTTGAAAGGAAGGGAAAATGTGAGAAAAGGAAAACTGAGATATGAATGAATTTATGTCTGACCAGATTAAAACCCATCATAAATTTCAAAATTTACATGGTTATTTTTCTTACCTTATTTTATCAAGTTCATTACTATAAACTTAATATTAATAATAAATACATATTTATCCATTATTAAATTAAATAATTTAGTATCACCATTACTGTCTTCCTAGAAATAAAGCACTGCAGCCTTTTGCTTTGGTGCTGGAGGCAAATCCTCCTGCAGCCAGGGACTATAAAGAAACGGAAACAGTGAAATGTGGTTTTCAAGTGAACTGGCTGCTTTCCAGCTGTATTAAGCTGAAGTGAAGACTGTGTAGGACACCACTGAGTCTCTCAACAAGAGAATTCTAATGGAGTCTGAGATTGTGAGTTTTCTGCTCAGGCAGAGCAGAGCAACTTTTCAAAGGTTGTCAAGGATGAAACTTAATTGAGTGCTGCAAGAGAACAGGAAATAATCATTCAAATTGCCTGACAACTAAATCCTAGAAATATAAAGGCATTAAAGGCCAGATGTCATGCATATAATCATAAAGCATTGAGAAAAATTGTATGGGGTCTAGACCAAGAGGAAAATCTGGATATTGTAACATTTTCTGCCTGCATGGTTCTAGTGATCATGGAGGTGAATGACTCTGGAGTAAGAGCCAGAAAAGAGAAACCAAAAACCTTAAATCCCCAAATGTCACAAGACAGCTAAAGGACCATGCTTGGACATACAAGAAACAGTGAGAACCTACTGTGAGTTTCCAGAGAGACTTTTATACCATGATAGTAAGTATTAGGTGAACAAATTAATTATGCTGGTACCGCAAGATTTCATGCACAGAAATACAGGACACTGCTACCATTTTTACAGAAGCATATAAGTTGATCTCTTGGCATTTTAAACATGTGCTAGATTTTTCTTAAAAAGAAAAAAAAAATAATTGAATAAAAAAAACACATGAACACAGACTTGTTTCCCAATATCAGATGGTATTTTCTCATCTGTGAAAAATTCAAGAACCAAATTCTTTTTTCCTCACTTACTGCTCCAGCTGATTTCCTCCCACATGTCATCAAATCTATTTATAGATTTTATTAGCCCAGTGTCTCTTTCTTTAACAATGTCAGACTCTTTACTGAGCTAAATAAAAACAAATGAATATTAATGCTTTCTTCTTTTGTTTGGCTCTTCTAACATAGGGCAACAGCAGATGCTAATTTGTTCACTGTGATTGTATTCCTTTGGATGGTAAAGGGCAACTTTTTTTTTTCATGGACTTTAATAACAGTAATTTCAAAACACAGATTAGGTAAGGTGCGTTTCCTGGTGTACATGTGGAACAGTTCTATGTCTGCAAATATAGGATGATCCTAAACAAAAGCCCTTAACATAATATGCACATAATTGTGATTCTTCTATACAGCAGATGTTAAATCTGCAAGGAATCCTGTTGATAGATAACTGGATGGCATGCTAGTTCTTTTCCTATACAAGAAACAAAAAGAAAATCCTCAGATAACACTATGTCATGCAATTCCTTAAGGGTTTCTTTTTTTCAAAGCAATATGCAAAATATTGCAATGCATCACAGACATAATTTTGCCTTAGTTAAGGCAGAAAAAAAATCCATCAAACAAGTCAATCACTCCAAGCAGGAAAAGCGTCTTACAGTTGTATTCTGTGTTGTTCAGAATTTTAAAATTTATTTTATTTACAAATGAAGGGACCCACTTGTTAATTTATTGGTATAATTTGGTATAATGTAAATACGAAGATAGGTTTTATCATATGTCCTTTTGTAAAAAGAGAAGTGGAAAAAAGTTGCTGTGCTCTGAGATACTATTTTATCCAGCCTTCCCAGCAGATTTAATCCTGAGCTAGTAGGTAATTTAAAGCACTGGGGAGAAGTGAAAGACAAAGGAGAAAGGAGCATGTTGTGACTCAGTCATGGAAAAAACGGATCAGTTAAACTTTGTGGAACATTCTTTTTCATACTTTGGTCAAAAGAGAAGAACATTGCTAGATTGAATTGCCCTCCACCTTTCTCCTCAGCCCCATCCTTGAGGACACTCTTGTACACTCTATTTTCATCTGATTTACACCATACCCCTTTGGAGTCCTCTGCTTCTGCCATCTCCATTTCCATTCTGCCACAGTGATTGCTGTGACCAGGTATTTCATTCCATATTTCCAGCTTAGTATGACTGTTCACAGCCTGATTTACTCTTTAATTGTCTACCCCAAAGTAATGTTTCTTTAGGAAAGTAACTTGATGCTGGGAAAATTCTGCCAACAGGTGTAGAAATCTTATGTTAGCATGAGTTGTCAGTTATTAACAGTGGTGTAAATTTGGAAAGGTTATATTGAAGACTTTCTGTCTAGTGTTGTTGTAGGTATCAGGTGACATTTGTCATAAGTTAATGCTTTAAGTCAGCATACACTGCACTTAAATTTGGATTTCATTTTGGTTAGGCTTAAATTAATTAGGGGCAGCATTAAGCTATAAATATCCATTAACTTGGTGAAAAATTGGAGGATTTTAACTTTTTTTTTTTTTGTCTAATGCTCAACATATAGTTCACAGTTCTACCAGCAGATCAGAACATGGGAGCATTTATTAATTCATTTCATTAATTCATTTCATGAAGGGCAGAGGCTTAATTCAAGGTTTGCACAAATCTACTGCAGGTTTTGGGTTTTACTCTGGGGTTTTTTTTTGTCTCACATTACATAATTGCTGAATTTAGATTGAATGACAATTTATTCTGTCATAACTAAGTATATGAAGATAGCTAAAAGAAGAATTTGATTTGTTTCTTATATTTGTTCTCAAATTCAGCCTGGAGTTTATACTACTGGCTCAAAATAAGAAACTTTTTTTTTTAATAACCACATTTATGGGCTCCACAAAGTGCTTATTGAGTGACATATTTGGCAGGTTTTAGATTAGTTTTGTTCAGGAAAGCTGAACATTATTTAATAGTATTAGATTACTTTAAAAGCATCCTTCCAAGAGAATATGTAGCAAGTTCATTCAGTTAGTCTGATTAGAAACATTTGCAGATATCATTTAAAACTTGTACATAGAAGTAATTTCTTTTTATTTTACCATTTCTGTAGCTGGAACTCCTCTTCTCTTCTCTTCTCTTCTCTTCTCTTCTCTTCTCTTCTCTTCTCTTCTCTTCTCTTCTCTTCTCTTCTCTTCTCTTCTTTCTTCCTTTCCCCTTCCCTTCATCTCTGCTGCCTTTTCTGTCTCCTGATGGAGCCTGGGGCTCCTTTCCCGTGGTGGCTGTGCCCCTGAGCATTAGGATGTCATGTCCTGTAGCTCCTGCTGAAGCTAGAGCTGATTTCCAAAATATCTGTGTGTAAAAATGATAGTAGAAGGTCATCTGCTGTAGCTACTTCACCAAGAAAACTACAATCAAACAAGCCATAAATATTTAATATATTTAAATTATGAAAAGACTTCTTTCCACCAAGTGATAAACCAGAACAATTCTTATTTACTAACAGTTCATCCTTACTAACATGCATATCAGCAATGGGATCACAGTGAAAATGGAAAACTGTCCCTTACTATAGAATATGCTTTATTAAAAAATAACATGCCTTTAGTCTGGGATACAGCAATCTGCACCCAAATGTATAATCCCTTCCTCTCCACTTAGAGTGGGTTAAGCCTAGCCTTAGATATGGACCACATATAAATTTTATTTTTTATTGACTTAGGACAACAAATGGTTCCAGCACTCTCTCTCTCATATTTCTTCAATCTTCTCTGTCTCTGCCTGCTCATTTGGAAGTGGCAAGTTCCAGAAATATATATATCTGGATCCCAGGGACAAATTAACTTTCCTCTCACAAAATTTAAGATACAGTAACTCACTCATTTTACTCGGAGAATTTATGCCTCTTTCTTTTAGATTTGATTAAAGACTCAGGTATATGAAGAAATTTTAAGAACTTTTGTGTAAATACTGATTAAAATCCTGGTTATTCAGCTATCAGGGTCTTGCCAGAGCTCTGGTTTGCAGCAGACAGGAATCTCAGCGTTGGAATTCTTCTTCTAAAGGTTTGAAAATGGTTGAGGCTTGCCCAGCACACCTAATTTTTGGAAAGGTACAGCACTTCTGCATTTTTGAGTCTAAAATTAGAACAGTAGATTTCAGGGAGATATGCAAATTACTGATCCTGAGAGCTTTCCACCTTTTTAGATTACCAAGTGTTAAAATACAAAATTAATAAGTTGTGCTGTACACAGGTAGTTGTAATAATAATGTTTAATTTTTTGTACTTTTACCCCTAGGAGTTGTTAATTGTACTGTCAGATTTCAAAAAGAAAGAAATCAGCTTAGCATAAAATTTTCATCCTTCTTCCTGAAATATATCTGAGTGCACTGCTGTCCTGCATTCTAATTCTAAAATGAATTTGTTTAAAAGGGAAAAGAACTCTGGCTAGATACACTTCATTAAATGTCCAATTATATTCATAGCTGGAACTGTAGTGGTTCTTCCCTGATCTTTTAATAGAGACACTGGTTTCCCAATGATTATAATTGCTTGTTAAACTAACCTGATGGTGCAGTGCTAGCCTATAAAGAGTTGTTTAAACTTGAGATTCAGGTAGCTCTTTCTAATTCTAGGCACCAGTTTTGTTAAAGCTAATTGAATTATAGAGGTTATTCCACTGTCCTCTAAGAGGAAGAATTTACCATTCACACAAAATCTTGCAAAACAGTAATGCAGCAACATCTTTATCTGAACTGCCATTTTAGTAATTTGCAACAAATGTCTTAAAGTTTAACAACTGAGATCATGTGATGAACAACAGAAACCCTTTAAAATATGAGTCTTAGGATCAGTTTGGAATATCTCTGTGAAAGCTTTTCAGACTATGCTGCCATACAGCTGTTCACTTTATTTCCTAAATGTTTTTAGGTACTCCTTCTCCCCATTAATTTCAAAACAGTTCAGCAAATTCAATTTTCCAATCACTTTGGCTGATCTCAATCTGTACTGTTCAGTAAATTCATAATTTTCTTAAAGAACTTCTTCAACCCAGGTGAAGCTCTGACCCTCCTGTGTAGGCGGAATGAAGACCTACAGCCATACTTGGACTGAACTACATTTGAAAGTAAGGTCACAAATGACTTGTTCAAAAAAGACAAAGAGGCTGCACTGAGTCAAATGAAGGGTAAAATTTTCGACAGCTCAAAGTCATTTATCTGGAAAGCTCTACAAAGGCCTTCCTTTTGAGTATGAGCACTTCCCATACCTGGAAAATAAAGGAAAATAGGAATTAGCTCAGAAGCTGCTGTTGCCACAAGGAATGGTGAAATGAGCATCCTGTTTGAGGGAGGATGTGGCTTGCAGGTGGCAAAGAGGAGCTGGAGATGTGCCAGTGTGAGAACCAGTATGGCATTCAAGTCAACTCCATCAATCTCCCAGCCAACTCGAAGTAACACATGCTGCATGCTAATAAACATCATATGGCTTTTCAGTCTGTGGTGGGAAAGGCCAAACCTGCAATTTTTAAAAGTATTTTTTGGTATTGAGACGATTTAATCAAGATTCAGTGTAAAGGCACTGAATGGATAAAAGAAAAAAAAATTCAGAATACCAGCAGTGTCAGAAGTTAAAGTTTGGATTGGTTGGGGGTGAAGTGGCTCATCGACTTTTGTCAAGAGGAGATTTGGGATGATGCAAATGTCAGCAGAGGGCCCTGGAATGTTTAGATGCCTCTTCTGCCATGTCTTCTGACAGCTGGCAACAGAGTAGTAGTGAAATGCAGGAAAAGGTTAAAATAGCTTGTCAGTAGGATGCTGTCTGTATGAAGCAGTCTTGGTTTGTGTTGCTTCTTATAATTTCTTATTTCAATGCCTAGCAGCCAGCAAATTACATAAAATTCCTAAAATAAGATTAAAAATTATGTAATTTTAGTGTGCTATTATATTTGTCAGCTTCACTTCGTGAAGTCAGTAGTCCATGTCAGTAGAGGAGACACAGAAGGAGATTTATGTCTAGAGAGGTTTGATTGTGTTTGTCAGCGAGTCTTTTCCCTTTTTGGATTTTAATTGTCTAATTACAATGTGTTGTCTAGTATAAATATTAACTAGGTACTTGGAAAGGTTTAAATATTTGCCAGGAGTGCTATCAGTGGGGTCTAGTGTTACAAATGAGTGGTTTAGGCCGCTTAAAGCATCATCATCAAAGCTGTTAGCAAAAGCGGGTTTAATAGAAATTTGTGAAAATGTAACTTAATGAAGTTTGACAGCACAGTTCACTCTATTACTTACTGCATAGATGAAGCATGCAAAGGAAATTCTGATTAGAATGTGTTTAGAGTGATTTACAGAGACAGGGAACACAACAGGGTAAGGATGCAGAGGGGTAGGGGACACAAGGGTTGAGGATGAAGTCAGGGCAGAGACCCTCCCACTGGGTCCTGAGGTTCAGAATAGTCCCCCTTGCTTTTCTATGCTCCTGATGGAGCCTAAGCGTGGCTGAGCCCAAACTTAGACTTCAACTTGGTCAACAGTTTACATCAAAAGCATTTAGCAGCCTTTCATTGATGACTGAACCAAGAGGATTTACTATAACACAGCAGTAACTCGAGATCTGAGATGGCGATATTCATGCTGTGCTTACCGTGGAGGATTGCAGTCAATTCACACCTGCACACACACCAACACAGGGATGTACATGTGCGTGTGCAGGTGTACAGAGGTACCTGCTAAAACCCCCCTCACATTCAGTGGGACACTTTGGATGCCTTTGCATTTCTCAGCAGACAAGGGGTGAACCTTGATCATGGGGTCACAGCTCAGGCCCTTGGGCAGATTCCAGGGTGGGCCTCGAGCATTGCAAAGGTGACAGCTGGTGAGCTGAGCTGTCCCACTGGGGGAGATTCTGCCACAGCCCCCTGTGACCCCAGAGAGCTCCAAGGGCCTCACTTAGCACCACTGCTTATGAGGTTGCAGGATGATTGGCATTGGTCATCAGTCAGTGTCCATCCCAGCAGTAATCCAATACAGTAATTATTGGAATTTTTCAAAAGTCTAGTCCGTAGTATTGTTTCACAAGTCCAGAACAATAGCATTGTTCTCCTTGGGCTATGATTTAGGCAAGTAATGTTCCAAGGCTGCCCAGGGATGACAGATTATCTCTTGTCCCCTTCCTTGGTTAGGCAACAGAATATCCTGTTGCAGACGGTGTTTCTGATAAGCTCAAGGGGAGTTTAGGTGCCATGGGGCCATTAGCCAAGGCCAAGGCCTAATGAGGATTCCTGAGGTCACAGAGGATGTGGGAAGGCATGCACCACCACACTCATTTAGACTAGAAAGGGCACAAAACAATTATTCAAGATGGAATCACAAGTCTCCTTAAATAATCTCTCTAATTATACAATTTCTAACTTTCATAGCTGCAGTGTATCATCCAGGTGTACCAGGCAATGTACAGGAAATTAAAGTAGAATCTTATTGTTGGAAGAAATATGACAATGTAGATTGTAAATGGCAGATACAAAAAGCAGGGGAATGATAGTAGGAACATATCAGTCCTGCAGGACCTCATCTGATAGCTATTAATCAGAGAAGCAAACTCAGGTCTGGATTCTTACGCAGCCTAAATTGAATTGTCTAGACTGGGGTGAACAGAAGGGATTTATATCAGCTGAGATCTTGCCCCACAAGTTCAAAAACTCAGATTCAATTTTATAACATGTCAGAGAGCCTTATTTTTTTTTTCTGAAAGAATATTCTACTGGCTGTATCTGCAGAAAATTAGGCTTGTCCAAGGTCATCAGCAGCTTGCAAAAAATGTAAAGATCTTACAGTGACTGTACCTTTAGAGGTGCACATTTAAGATGCAGTGTGACTATCTAGCACCTAGCCATGGTCTGTAGCTGTGCAAATATACTCCTGTAGAACATTTCAGCAAATATCAAGAAACAGAAGCATCTTTGCTTTAGTTGCCTGGGGGGAATGTGAATCTTCCAGACTGGAAACTGTAACATGTACAGTACAGGAAGAGCACTCCAAGTTCAGGCAAGCAGGTTATGACAGAGGAATAGAAACTACAGGGGGAGTGATCATAGAGCTCAGGACACAGCCAGGTCATGGTTGCAGCAGTCCAGACTTAAATATCTTTGCACAAGGTGCTCAGAAATTACTCATTATATATAACTGAAAAAACTTTTTTTTTTCCGCCAACTAATAATAACTCTAGGCAGCTCTCTAGGCCTTTCTCTTCAGGAATTATCCTGGAGGAAGGATACTATACAGAAGTTAAAGCTTTATACTGGTCAGCTTTGGAAGGGTTTAGTATTAAATTCTTACAAACTTTATTTTCCACAGACCCTTCTAATGGCAGTAAAAGGAATCCAGCAGCTGCAGCAGAATTAGACTGTTCCAGAACACGTGCTCTGTGTTTTTCTAGTAACTTTAATACACTGAGGCATGTCAGTCCAGGTAGAAAACTCAGCTTTCTGAAATAAGCTTATTTAAGTCAATGTCTCAAAGAAATTAAATTATTTTCAGTTGCATTTATTTTTGTTGAAGATTTGTTACATACAAAAAAAATCAAATTGTTGAAATTAAAAAATGTGTTTATTTGAATCTGAGGTTCTATTGGAATAGAATTTTTTTTTTACTTATTAAAAACCCAAAAATATGAAAGTTGAAAAGTATTTTAATTCCACTGTTTGGCTGAGGACAAACACAGCTTTATGGAAACTTAGTGTGGTGGTTCCCACAGCAATTGTAGTCCCACCATAGAACACACAACAATATTCACAATTTTTGTCTAAAACTGAAAATCTACCACTGTCTAAAAAACCCAAAAATCTGAGTGATTTCACATGCATAGTGAGAGATATATTTTTGAAGAAACAGCACTATTGAATTTTGAGCTTCAGTAGCCTTTCATTTCTCATCTGTTATTTCCCATTAAGATAGGATTTTGTACCAATGTATTTCTATAGAACATGACAACAATTCCTTTTACAGGCACTTGTTTTTGTAGTATTTCAAATGTGAAGATCAAAGTGATTAATGGATTCCATTTCACCGTAGATGTACTAAGAGAATACTTCCTTCGATGACTTCTGTAATCAGGTTTAATTAAAATAATTTTTTGCACTTCAGAAAATGAGATTCAGATATTTATTTGAAGGTAACTATAGTCGTTTAATTAAATCATTAGCAATCATAGAGATGACATTACTAGTTCAAGCTCACTTAGTGTGTACTTTAGCTTGAGGCAAAGCCACGGGCTGAAATCAAGACAGGCAAGTTTGGGGGGTTTTTTCCCATTTCCTTAACATAAAACCTTGTGAACACAGTGTATTATTATTGTAGTCTAAGTTAGAGCAAGCTCTATCAAATTTCACCAAGATTGGAATCCAATGTGCTGGGCCTTAGAGCTTCCTGAAAAAGAGAGCTCCTGACAGGCACAGCTTGTAGATTAAGTAGACAAGAGAAATAAAGTCTACAGAGGAGAACAGGCAGCTGCAGCTCCCAAACCTGGTCACAGCAGAGCTTCAGAGGATCAGGTATTATGCAGGAGCTGATGTGCCCTCCACCAATTCCACAGGAGTTGGGAACCCTCCCTCTTAATTGCAAATCAACAGTTTTACAGCCACTCGTTGTTCCTCTGCCTGTATTTTGTTAAATTTAAAGGTTTGGCATTATTACTAATGCGAAAAACTTGAGAGTGAACGTCTGTTAGTATAAAATTGTTCCTTTGTCATCTTCCCTTTATTCTGTGTCCTCATGCCACTGAAATACAGGATTCTTGCAGTATTTCCCTAGGTTTTGGTGCGAGACATAAAAAACCTGGAGGTGAATTGAATGCAAATGTTACTTCTAATGAGGGGAAGAAACCTTATTTCCATTAGATGAGCATAAGAGAAAAGAAGAAGAAGGTCTTTTAGTGAAAGACACTGTAGAGAGATAAAATTGTCTCCAGTAGGGCTTTTCAGGACTATTGTGCAGACACTGTTCCTTCACAGTGTCTCAGCTCAGAGCTCCAGCCCCAACCAAGGCCACGTGCTCCTGCTGGGCAGTCAAAATCCACCAAACAAATGCTTATTAGGGCATAGAAGAGCTCCTAGAAGAGATGCAATTTTTGTATTGCCACGGTCCAGTCCTAATTAGTGTTACAAAATGTGCTGTCTTTGAGGTGGGCAAGCAGACAAAGACATCTGAGAGACAGGGATGGCAGCCAGAAGCCAAATTGCAAAGTATTAGTGGGCTAGTGTGGGAATTATACTAAGAGGGTTTTCCTAAAAGCTGGAAAGACCCATAGGGAGAAGGGGAATACTTAACTGTGGAGGTCTTGGACATGAGTGTAATATACTGACAGTTTCAGTTCTCTCATTTGCAATTTATGAATAGATGAAAAGAGCAACTAAAAACAAAATAAAAGTGCAATTGCCTTTTTCAGTCTTCATTAGCATTCTTTTCTTGAACAGATGGGCCCTCACTAGATATTCTTATGTTAAATTTTGTTCTGTTCTGGGCAATATTATGTTATTTGAATTATTTAATAAATCTTAATTTATAGAGACAGTATCTGAATTATCATGAATGAAAGGCTTAGAGCTTGGGGAAAAACATCTTCTTCTTGTCAGCTTAAAAATCACCTGAAAGTTATGTTGTTTCTGAAACCAAGGACAACTATGGAAAAATCTTCACTGTGGTTTACAGACCGCATCTGTTTTGAGATCATCACACCTATTTCCTTATCAGTTTAAAATTCAGGTCATGTTTTCAAGGTGGATGCTGAGATTTACAGACATGGTACATCTCTGCAAACTCTGCAGCATCTTTACTGTGTTCAGGTGCATTACTGCTGCTTTTTGTATTTCACTGTTTGATTGATCTGTAAGAAGGAAGAAAACACAAGGACTGAGATAAATGAGCAGTAAATTTAAACTCTCTTTTTCTATCCTGCTTTCTTTTGTTCGCTCTGATTGTAGCTATTCACATTTACATGATATGATGAAAAAATGTTTATTTTGCCATACTAGGTCTAGCTTTTAAATAATTAGTTAGAAATCTGAAAAATTCTGGGAAATCAAAACTACATTTGTTAAATTTGGCAAGTATTTTCTTTAAGAAAAGGAAATGGGAATGCTGAAATATTAGCCCTAATGTTTCATTCTGGAGCTGACAAAAGATTTGATTTTAACACTTGAGATGTCATTTGAATGTGTGATTTAAGTAATATCAGTAGGCAAATGAGTCTCTAAATTATAAGTAAAACATCTCATTTTGAGTCAAATTATCTGTTTTAACTTCATTTTATTGGAATCCAAAATAGTGTTGATATCTAAAATGTTTAACATTGAATCAAATTTTTTTCAGAGGTTTTTTGCTTTCAGCTGTCAAGGCAAAA
>VZSR01000247.1:15852640-15875294 GCA_013398615.1 Brachypodius melanocephalos
TTTGAACCTGGAGAGAGCCTGCTGCAATAAGTTCTAGTTCAGCGTTCTGTAAATGCACACAAAGCTGCATGTATATGGAGGGAGTGTAGCTTAACTCATTGCCAATTTTTTTTTTCCTTTTTTCTCTACATACAAAACAATTCTGCTCACAGGAATGCAGGCAAAAGGAAGAGAGCCCTTGGTTTGGCTCAGAAAACTTGAACTCCAGCGGCAAAAACTTGTCCTCTGTGAAAGGCAAAGCCCTTGTGTGTCTCAGGCTGTACTTTACCAGCTCTGAAAGCAGCCACAGTGATATTACTGTGCGCTGCAGAGCACTTGGCACATTCCAACACGGGCATCCTAAGGCAGCTATTGCTGTTACTGGGAGCAAACTGCCAGGGTGAATGGAGTGAACTGCTGGAACCCCACGTGATTCCGGGAGCTAAGAGTGAAATGTGGTTCAGTGGTTTTCACTGCCTTCTTCCATCCTGGCATTTTAATGCCAAATATCTGGCTTATGCTTCTGGAACCTCCCTTCTGACCTACACTGTTGTGAATCTGACTCTCCTCTTCCCTTTTTTCTGCCTGCCAACATGCAGGATTTCCTCTGGAGCTACTGCCCCTTTCTCTCTGAGAGGCCTGTGGCCAGCATGGGCCCCTAGACAGAGCTGTCTTCCTTCTAATATTAATTTCATGTATTTATAAACATCAATGAATGCAAGTTTCTCAAGGATCTATGTAGGTACTGAGGAGCCTTTGAGGAATTGCCATGACGTCTACTGCCCACAAATTTGTTTTCAGCATGATGCTATGGGAGGGCTGTTTTAATTCTGGATGAAAGGTCTTTTCTGCTGTATATCTGGAATTGGCTGCCAATAAATAAGACAGAAATCAGGAATTCCCAGACTGTTTCTACCATATTACAAATCTGGCCTCTTCAGCTGTATTCCTGGCATACTTCCTTACCATAAAAAGTGTGTGAACATCTTGTCATACTCGCTATACCAGGACTTTAAGAAACATACTGGAATATTCATCAAGAGAAATGATGTAATTTGAAAATATGCATGTCTTGAACAAAGCATTTATTTTTGAAAGAGATGGAATAAAGTTTTTTCATCTGTTATAGTCAGTTTATTAATATTTTTATTTTTTGCCCTTTGTAATGAAAGGGAGTGGGTTTCCTTAGCTTTACATTGTATTCAAATTACCCTGTGGATTGGGAACAATTCTATTCTTAGTTTGAAATGTTGTCTAGGGAGCATTCACAATGAAATCATGTTAATAAGTATAGCTTTGTTAAAGACTTATATAGAATAAAAGAGAAGCTAGCTGATCCTTCTCTGTCTACCTTAAGTCCAGAAAAATAATGCAGATACTGCTATGGTAACCAGAACTGAGTATTGTACCAAGACTAAATTTAAATTGCTCCTCTTGTTTCTTTACCTTGTTTGTGGCTATTGAGTTTCAAGAATGTAAATCTTTCAGATGAGGGCCTCAGAGCCAGGCTAACCCTTTGGTTTAAAAAAAAATTAAATACTATCAAATACTGTTTTGGTTTTGGTTTTGTTTTTTTTTTTTTTGTTTGTTTCTTTTTAATGAGTTTTTCTGCCTTGGTTTTCCTGCTCACAACTCTCTCTTTCTTTGTAGTCCTCTTTGGCTCAGTGAATATTTAATTATCTACCCAAAATGAAACAGTTCCAGCAGGAGAGAGGCAGACTCTATAAAGTCTACTGTTAATATTATAGCTTCCTTTTACAAAAATACAATGAAGTCAAAATTCTGGTAACCAGATGTGCTTGACCATGACTCACAAAGGTCTGATATTTCCCTCTTGAATGCATTTTCTGTCCCTGCCAGCTTTTACCACTAAAAACCTTCCACAGAGGAGAGTAGTTCTTGCTCCTGTTCCTGTATGGAAATGAACCATTTAATCTGACTTTGAACTCAATCATGTTATGCTGCCAAGTACCACAACGTGGATACAAGAGCCTCTCTATGGTAAGGGAAATTGTGTGAATTCCCGTTCAGGTCACTGACACAAATAGAAAGGGATATGAACCTTCCTTTCCTATGTTCCTCCCCACTAGGATATTATTTCAAGGTGAAAATTCTGATTTTGGAGAGCTTGCATTTTCCAGAGGAAAAAAGTTCAATCAGAAACAGAAATTACACATGAGTTCTCATAGCAGTTAGCATAGAATATTTAATAAAAGTATTTTCTGAGTTTAAAGAAGAGTGGTTAGATACTTCCCTCAAGATATATTTACTTGCTAGCTTACTTTTGTGGGTGGAAACTTTTCCTTACTGGTGCTTTCCAGGCACCCACTATTCTAAACCTCTTTGAACAAGATCATATACTTTTTGCTGTAGAAGCTAATGAAGCTTCCAGAGAGGTATGTTATTTTGGAGGGATTTTATATGCTCTACTGTGGCTGTGCAGACTCTTTTCCAACTCCTGTTACGCACAATTGAAATAACTCCAAGTGGAGGACAGTAATACATCTACTGTCTAAATGTAGCTGCCTTATTTAAAAGGTTTGTTCCTCGTGTTCCCCATGTTGCCTCAGTATTTAACAAGCACAGAGTGTCTCCTGGCCAGTGTTGTCCTCTGCCAAATCCGTAACTTCAGATTCTCTACTTCCTTACACAAGGATCCAACTTGAGCAGCTGAGGTTGGTCTGTGCAAATAGGCTGCAGTTATGGGCCTCCTGTTGCTCCATGGAACAGCCCCCATTCAGTCCCAGAACATGCAGGAGGGGCATGCACCAGCCCTCTGACCATTCTGGTGGCCCTCCACAGTGTTCACTTCATCTCATCAGTGTCTTCATCTTGCTGTGCTGGCACCCCAGAGAGGCAGCCAGCTGCAGGTATCAAGTGTAGCTAACAGTGGTGTGTGTGCACAAATGTGCACTAACATTGTCATTTGGGCATTGGGAACTGCAGGCTGGATTTGGCAGCTTCTCCCTGGGGTGCCTGGAGGAAGGGCAGCCATTAGCTCTGCCTTCATTCCTTTGGTGTGCTCTGGTCCCAGGCTCTGTCAGGAGAGGACAATGCCGGCAGTGGACAGCTATAACTATCTGCTCCTTAGAGGAACTTGAATCTATTTGCCCTGCTTTCAGGGAGGTGTCAGTGCTGTAACACTGCTGTGTAAATTCTTGAATAACACAGTACATGGCTTCTCTGGACACCATTTGTTTATTAGGACAGGAGATGCACCAAGGTTACTATAAAGGATGTTAGCCAGAGTCTCCACAGTTTGACAGCACAGAAGCATGAGTCACTAAGTGTTAAATATTTCCTCTGCAAGTAGAATAACTGGCTACTGGCTTCATTGGTAGCACAACAGCACAGAAATGGTGTAGTGTAGGATATGCAGACAAAGAAGAAATTGTGAAAAGGAAGATGCTGTTGTCAGTACCAGATGGTTATGTTTATTTCTTCAGGTAGCCTGCTGGTTAGCTAAAAATAGAAAGAGAAGTGGAAGTTTTATCACTTGAAATTTCTTTGTATAGAGAAGCATCCTTTGACCAGTTGCACAGGGCCATTTCTGGCAATGCCATTGCTTTCAGTCTGCAAGAAATCTATTACACATCGAAGTGTGACACTTTGGAAAGGGAGTAACTCGATACCTTCAGAGGAAGGATAACATTCTCTGAGTATTCCTGTTGTGGAATACAAATGAAGGTTTACAGCTGGTCATTCAGTAAAACTTATTAGAGTGAGCTTCATTAGCTCTTTTGTGTGATTTTGCTAAAGGCTAAGTAGCATTCTTTATGTCTTTGTTACTTTTTGCGCATGCTTGTACATAGGCTAAATATAGGAACCCAGAGAGATGGAATTGGTTACAGAAGACACAGCTGTGGAGTTATTATTTACAATCAAATTAGAGAAAAAGAACAATTGAAGGGAACAGAGACCCCACTAATAACTGTTGGGAGCCTTGATTGAAGTACTCTTTTATTCTTATATCCAAATGTATCATCGAGAGACAAACAATTCTGTATGGTGGTTTTATTATTGGAGTACTAGATTGTGTCGTTTTTTCTTTGCCAAAATTTACTTTTTGTACAACTACTGTATCATATTAATCTGTTGCTTTGATTTTTCTTATTTTCTTTCTCCCATAAATTGATGGGTTGCACTATAGTATTCTATGGAGAAAAGCATCTAAAGGCAGCATTCCCCTTCCTGAATCCAAACCAAACTGCAGAGCTGGTACCACAGAAATTAAACTTCCCTTTCCCAAGTCAGTGCCCATCATGTTACTGGCTAATGACGGGGATCCAAGACTAACATTGGCATCCTAGGGGGAAAAAAAAAGCTCTGACTGTATGGTAATTTAAAGCCCACCTTCTCAAGGTTCAAGTCTGTTCAGCAAAATTCTCGCAAGACATCCCTGTGTTGGCTTCAGGCACGTTTTGTGACAGCAGCGCCCTGTGGTGCTCCTGCCCTTTTAGCACCCTCGTCCCAGGTTGTACTTTACACTCTGCTGCAACCTACTGATGCTCCGAGGAACTACAGATTGGGCAATCCCTCCTCAGCCCCACTCAAGCAAAAGGTTTAAAATAATTTAAACAGTCCATTTTCAGCACTCGTGGCATCATCGTTTACAGGGGAATGCTCTTCTATTCTGGCATGTCTATATTGGAAAGTTTCCTGTAATGCAAACTTAAAATGAGTTGCTGTCAAGTTTGATGAGCACAGCAGGATGAACAGATTGTAGTCACTTACATGAGGAATTGTTTCCTTCTCACTGTTACATTCTTTCTAGAACTTCAGTCATTTGTCTGAATTTATGCAGAACGATTAACGAAATCGACTTTGATAACAGTTAGTAAGCACTCGCTGTGCAGGAGCAACTTGCTCTATTAAGCTACTGAGAATGATAATATGTATAGAAGGTAGCAGAGTTTTTCTCTAAGGTGCCTCAATACCAAGGTGCTGGGATTTTTCCTTGTTCTAGCGTGATAATTACTATGTGACCTGTTAGTGTTTTGTCTTCATAAGCTGTGTAGAGATAATCTGGAATTCTCAAAGGCACATAGAAGTTGTTGTTAATTTTGGTAGAAATGGGGAGCCTAGCACTGAGCTGGCACCAGAGACAAGAAGATGATTGCTCTGGTTGTACAGCTGAAATATTGGTTGCTTAAGTATACACTGGTGTTAGGGTAAGACTAACAAGCAGGATGTCTGGCCAAGTTCTACCACAGATATCTCTACAAAGATGGTAGGTAGATGAGGAAATATCCAAATCCAAATTATGCTATCTGTTCTGATAGGTGGTGATGGGAGATAGAACTTAGGATTATAAGAAAAATGTGTAGAAAGAAGGGTGACTAAATAAGTGGAAAAGGTAATTATGGACACCAAGGTAGCTGTATTTACAGTGTGCTTTGGAATGACCAGAGCAGCAGTGCTCTGTGTCTTTCTTTGCAAACCAGCAGTCCCTCCTGAACCAAGGCTCTCCCAAGCAGAGAGAGAAGCAGTTGATGAGGGCAGGTCTGGCACAGTGGTTGTTAGCAGATTGTGGTTTGTGGATTATGGCCATGATCAGAAAGACCTTGGGATCACCCCTGGCTCAGTGGGAGAGGCAGGGTCTGACAGGAAGCTGTGATTCACGGATGGTGTTCCTGCACATCTCATGGAATGCCAGTCTGCATCACCAAGCTGGTCACCTTCCTGCTGGTGCAAGGTGATCACACGTTCTGAGGAACAACCTAGAACACCAGTTACTGTTCAAAATTAAATCAGTATTAGTCAAAGAACCAGAGGAGGCTCACAGTCTCCCAGAAGCTGTCCTAATGTACTTCTTTAGGATTTTTATCATTTAAAACAGTTCCCAAATTACACACGATGAAAATTATTTCAGAGGATGTCGTGCTTTATATTCCAGTGTACTTGAAGAGGAGCTGAGGGAGAAAAAAAAAAAAAAACAAACTTGCACAAAAAAGCTTGAAAAGGTAAGTGTTGCTCTCATGTTCTTACTTCACCAGCCTACTGAGCCACCTTCAGGTTCAAGCCTCAGACCTCAAGAGGGAGCTCCTAAGTACTCGACTGGCTTACTTTGTGAATGTCCTTCACATTTGAACTTAGAACATTTCTCATTTTAGGGCCACGCATCACTAATCTTAACAGTAGGTCTTTTCCCCATGTCTAATTTTCACATGTTAAATCTACCACGGTGCTACTGAGTAATGCCTGCTGTTTCATGAAGAGCTTTGGAAAAGCAGAGCCTGATCTGGAGCTGATTTATATTCCTACACACCCAGAATTAGTCAGAGAACACACTTTTGTAGTTCTTAGACGTCAGAAAAGAAAAAAGGGAGAAGCATTTTGAGGTTCAGTCTGAAAGGACAGCTCAGCAGACAGAGGACATGGACACTTCCTTCCAGTGATCCTTACCTGCACCAGTTTTCCCTGACCCTTGTGTGTGTCAGAGATGAGGATACTCAGCATTTCATACAGTCCCACCTCACCAGCTCAAGAGCTAAAGCTGGCACCCTGTGACTTCCCAGTAAGTGGCATGGATCAGACCTTGCTGCCAGCCCAGCAGTGATTTTCCAGGGAGAGCCTGCTGTGATAGATTTGCTATTAATGGGTATTTGGCTTAGCTCACACACTGACCCCCCTCAAGATACATCACACAGCCTCATTCCATTTCTGAAGACTGCCTTCAAGGAGCCGAAGTCAGCAGCCTGTACCTGTCTGAAGGGTTATATTAAGAAGCCTGTCTGGCATTGTGTTGAGTGTGGAAAGCAGATAAATTGTACAGAAGCACAGAGGAAATGGTTCAGGGACCATGTGCTCCAAGGGGAGGGCTCATGTACCTATAGCTGAAGAGTTGTAGCCAAGGGGTGACAGGACGTGCTTAAATTGTCCTGTTCTTCCCACATTACTTCCATGCCCTGCCACCTCCTTCTGTCTGAGCCTGACTGTTCTCTGCTAGTTTTGGTCCCAATAACCAAATCAGAGCAAATGAGTTGTTTCCCTATTTGGACCTCCAGGTGTCTGTTCTGCACAGAATGGTCTGGAGGATGAAAAGTTCCTGTAGGAAAACAATCTGCGAGCAGAAGTTCATTAGGCTGTGGATAACTTGGGTAAGGACACCTAGGAGAGAGAGTTATGAAATACTGTATTAGTTCTGGGGAGTGGGAACCTCTCCATGATATTCTCTAAAGAAAAGATTGTGCTTTAATTTAACACTGGCAGAAGAAGATGGATTATCTGAATACTTGGAGGAAATTGTGTGAGGAGATGAGTTAAGAGCTATTAATCAACAAGGACTGCTAAATTGAAACAAATGCAATTCAATATACTTCAGACTGTCCTGGGCATCAGAACACTTACACAGATTGAGATCACAAGAAAATAATTTATGCTGGAGAAGTTTCAACCCAGGAGGAAATTAGAAGCATACGTTTTGGGGCAGCTGTAACCTAGAGCATTGTGGAATATGATTCTTAGTAATTAATATTGCAAAAGCAAGGACACCAGCATCTGAAGTGCTACCTATAGTATATTAGCAAATTACTCTTAGTAATAGGAGTACTCCTAGATAACAGAGGAGTTTCAGCCTTGTGCTGGCAAATTAGTTATTGGATCAGAGAGAGTGTCCTGCTGATTAGACAAAATGGCTGAATAGAAATAGAACAGACAAGGCATTATATAGATGGAAAATACATTGGAAGAATGTTAAACATATGGAAAGCATTTGAGACTATGAAGGGGGAAAATGGCTGGATCAAATCTGAAGTAAGAAATGTACTCTGTGAAACACAGGGGTTTTGAAACTGAAGAGAAACCTTAAAGATCGTGGTTTATGCTTTTGTTCTTCCTTTCTTCACTTCCTTATAAAATGCCTACCCTTGTGGGAACCCACAGATCACAGCCAGGCACAGAGCAGTGCCAGCCCACAGTTGCAGTCTCTCCCTTCCCATTTCTGAAGCAGTACTACTTCTCCTTCCCTCCTTGTGCCTCCCTACCCCCAGCTCTGCTTTCCCAGTCAGTGTGATTTGCATGTTTTGCTAGCACAATTGTACAGTACTTTGACTTCTACTGAAGAGCTGAGAAAGGGATGGAATTTAAGTTTGGAAGTAAGTAGAACTTTAAGTCTGTGATAGAAAGAATGCCTACAAATGGTTCATGAGAGGCAAAATGTCCTGGAAATGCAGAACTTGGGGGTAGAGTGTTGGTAATGGTTTACACCTTTGTTAAGAACATGCAGAAAATCTGGCACAGAAGATGATATGGGCATTTTTGTAGGCCACTGACTCTAGATGGGTGTTCTAATGTAATGTGGTGGGCTTTCCTGGAGAGTCTGCTAACCATCAGCTGTGTCTGAACACTGCAGCAATTTAAAACTGGATTTGCCACCCAGCATGAAGGCAGGTGGAATTCGGGTGATTTAGGTGCAAGGTCGTGGTTCTGCAACCCCCACCAAACTGCTGCCACAGCATCTGAGCAACACTGTTCAGGAATGGGTCTGATAATAAGTTGCTCAGAGCACATGGAGTGCATAGGAGGAAGCTCAGTTGTGGCTGTTTGTTTCAATACACATTTCTTAAGCAAAAGGTGTTCAGGAATTCCTGGCCCTAAACTGTTCTCTTTAAACAATTTTGATATTTTGAATTGGGATTGGTTGTGTAGAAAGTAGTGGATTAGAAAAGTTTTTCCCTTTTTATTTTTTTTTTTGAGAGATTTCAAACCCGTGTTTCCCATTCCTTTGGCTATACTGTCAGCATCAGGAATTACTCTGTGTCTGGCTGAAGCAATACCTTTGTACAAAACCAATTCAGCCCTCTGCAAACACACAAAGACAACAGGCACCAAAAAGAATGAACATATCCTTGCATTTTGGCATTATGCAAGAATGCTGAAGTATTGTATGTCAAATAGTACAGCTACTTTTTTAACTGGAATTCTGATCTAGTCCAAAGTAATTCACTATTGTTTTTGCAACAAAAATCCATGCCAGGTCTGAAATCCCAAACAAAGTTTCCTGCCTTCAAGTCTTCCCTTAGTACCTGAAAGTACTATATTCTGATACTGATCATTTTGGAAAGTAACTTCCTGCTTCTCTTTTCATATAAATCTATGTTAATTGAAGATGCCCTACTGAAGAATGAGATGCATTTGTTTTTTACATTTTTAATGTTCTCACTTAAATACTGGTGTTTCTATTGCATGAGTGTGTGTGTGACATTTGTGCTTATGTCCATGTAGCTTCATAACTTCAGAGAAGGTTTGAAAACATCAGATGAAAAAGCTGAGAAAGTAATGTGTTATATCCATAGGTTGGGCGACAAGTTTAAATATGATAATAAAATATAGAGGGTTAAATATAGACTAAATGTAGTCAGTTTTAATTGTAAGCAAGCAAAGACCAGGAGGAAGTTGGATACTGTATTAATATCTGATAGTTCATATAAAACTAAACGATGCACAGTCTGACCAGGAAGATGATATCAACAGGACTAATTGCCCAACAATATGCTGAGTTGGATAAGAAATAAAGAATTACAGAACATTCCAAATTCTAATCGGTCTCAATTTTTCCTTCTGATTTTAAAGAAGAGTTGTAAAGTTTTAAATGTATGGTACTCCTATTTGAAAAGCTTTCAATGGGAAAAACTCCTAAACTTTTATTTATTTATATATTGAATTTATTTTATTTGTGTACTACTTTAATCTCCAATGTTTGCGTTGCCTACAGGACAGCTCTTGAGTGTTGCTGTCCTATATACACACAAAGACAATGTGTGTGGGAGGGGGTTATATTTTTACACTGTCTTAAAATCCCTGATCTCCCAGAAGTCACGTACAGGAACAGCTAAATGTTGCAGCACTGGAACATTCTAGATAATTGTTTTAGTGCCATAACACATGTATAAATATCTCTACCTTTGCAAACTGGGTGCAGCATTCGGACACAGTAATAGTGCAGGTAAATAGAATAATATGGTAGAAAATATTTGGGAAACAGACCCCATTCTCTTGGTGGTGAAGGGCAGTATCTCATCCCTGCATTTAAATTTTGTATTTGATATTGTTCCATCATAATTTTGAATTTTCTATTAAGAGAAATTGTCTTACTCCAGGCCTTTTGGTGTCCTGGTGCACTCATCTCCCAACAGAATCTTAATTGTTTTATACATCTTGGAAATATTCAACGAGCATATTAAGTCCCACTGTTTTCCAGACACAGAAATATAAAATCTCTAAAAATCTGAATAACTGTGGAATTAAAGCATTGTTATGATCAATACTTTAGCTCTTGAGTGACTGGGCTGTGCTATTCCCACACATGGACAAATATCTTGCCAGCTGCAAACCAGAAAAAAGTGCATGTAGTGCTCTCAGTAGGTGACATGCCTAATATTGCTTGTAAAATAGAAAGACTTTGACCTTAACAATAACAAACTTGTGTTGTTTGTTCCTTGCTTCTATTCCTTAAAAGAGTTCTGCAGAAATTGTTTTGACTGTTGCTGCATCTCCTTATTTAACTACTTGGGACAGGTACATCACTGATTAGTTGTTTCTCACTGTTTTACTACTTTCAACCTGTGCCTAGCTCTGTTCTCCCCAACAGGCCTTTGCTTCCACTCCAGATCTTTACCCTATATTTTCACTCAGCAAACAACAAAATGCAGCACAGCATAAAAAAAAATCACTGACCAATGATGAGATTTAATACCATTCAAGGTTGAAATATCTGACTACTACTTCATGAAAAATTCAAAATTCAAAAGACTTTGACTCTGCTAGTCTCCTGCTTCTGTCTAAACTTGTACCAACATCCCAAGTCATCACATTTTGGCTTCTTGAAATCCCCCACAGTGTCTCACTTTAGTAAATATTAAGTACCAGTGCAAAAAAGTAATGCTTAACCCCTTTTAGGATTCCCAGTCTGCATCTTTCAGATTTACTCATCTGCAGAGCACAGTCTGATATTTTCCAGGTCTGCCTGACAGATTGGGGCAGGGATCTTGTGGAGAACATCCAACAGCAGTGAAAAGAAATAGCATGCCTTATCCATCAGCTCCATGGCTAGGGCACGCATCTGAAATGCTGGAAATCCCAGATCAGCTTTCTATTTAGGTGAGTTAATCTGAATCCCTCTCTCCCAGAATAAAAGCCTAATCAACGTCTATGGGGTTGAGGTATTCAGCCTACAGACCAGAGTGTCTGCAGGGCAGAAGGACATCACAGACACTCTACAGCACCTTTTCCTGAGGATTCTTCAATCCCTTATTACTGTGTGACCCTGTGTTTGTCCCTTAAAAGCAGCAGGGTACTGGAGTTACACTTGGACATGCTCACAGGCTGATCAGAGCATATGGGAAAATTGGAATTAAATGGGCTCACATCTCTCTATTTCTCTGCTGCAACAAAAAGCTGAAATACTGTTGCCTTTTAGGTGTGCAAAGCAATCAAATAAGGATTGAGACAGAGAGGGCATGAAAAACTAGCAATACTGGCAATTATCCAGAAAAGGAGAGGCATATAAATCTGGGGGGATTTGCATCTTGTTTATTCTCTGTGCACTGTGCAGCCCAAATTGCCTTATCACTAGATATGTCAAAGCATTTGCATTCAGGCAGTAAAATTTTCTTCTTTGACAGACCAGCTGACCTTCCAGAGCAGTGTTGTGCTATATCAGATACGTGGCACACTGAGAACACATCCTCACATGACGTTCTCATAAACAGACTAAGGCAGCAGGATCTAGATGAAATCATCATTAGCTGAGTACACCACCAGCTGAAAACTGTCCAAAGGTCAGGTGTCAATTGGTTTGCTAAAACAGAAGGAAATTTCAAGAGAAAGCTGTCCTCAGCTGAACTCTAATATATCTCTTTGCTGCTGACATAAGAGCAGAACAAAGATGGTCTCTTAACATTTGTAGATGATGCTGTGCAGGGAAGGGTTGCAGTGCTTTGATGTAAAAAAAACCCAGAATATTCAGACATTTAACAAATGGTCTGAAATTCACCATTTGACATTCAGTCCAGGTCCAAAACATCGCATTTCAGAGAAATTGGGTACTCAAATATGAAACAGGAGAGTAACCAGCCAAGCAGCAGAAAGATGCAGGAGTGTCTGACACCTGAATGGAAGCACCAAGATGGTGATGATACTGTGAAGGCAGATCTCTCAGTGATGAGAAAAACTAGAGAGTTTAATCCAGAAAGAAAAGGCAAAGGGTATGTGGAGGAAAGAGACATAACACCAAGCCTTGGAGATATCCTTGGCCCTGCCTCCAAAAAAAGATGCAAACTCTTATGGCCCCTATGACCTTACATGTCTTTTCTACATAAAGGCTTCCTTACCTAATCTGAGGCAAGTTGAGGTAAAAAGACAGAATGTAAAATGGAGTAAATAATGACAAGTGAATTGGGCTTTTAGGATTAATGGATTAATAATATTCTTCCTTGTTTAATCATCTAATTGTAACTTTCACTACAGGTGGGAAACCATTTACAGGGACAGAGCTTATCTCCCACCTGTGACTAATCAGCTGGCACAAACTCAAGTGTCACCCCCCAGGTGAAATCTGGGTAGAGATAGAGATTTAAAGAGGAATTTTACACTGAGCATCCATGGGGAGGGAATGGCTGTAGTATCCCCACTTTTGTTTATGGCATGTGTTATGTCTGATTTGCATGCATCATTCCACTTCTGTGTAAATGTAAGGTCATGAGAAGGTGGGCCTAGAAATTTTAAATTGTTGGGGTCCATACAGAACAACATTCAAGGACACAGTCAGAGACTCCCTGCATGTTAAACTGGAAATTCAGGGAACTATAATTATTAATGTGCCATTAGTCATAAATAAATATTAAATAGTCATAAAAGCAATCCTGATGTTAGCCCCTGATGTTTTTGTTATTATCCCTCAAAGGAGCTATTAAGGGTCACAAATCTTCTGGCTGAGCAGGGAAGAAATGTCTTATTCCAAAGTTGAAGAGGTGGCCTTAAGGAAGATGAAGCAGCTCAGAAAAGAGAGCAGTAGTGGAATTGTGATGTGCCAAGAGCTGCAGCCAAAGTCACCTGGACAGTTTATCATGTAGGCAGATGCTGAAGCTAGAGACTGATTTTTAGGTCTTGATATCTGTCTACTGAGCCCACTGCTCTAGGAGAAATACACACACAGTAGCTGCCTTTGTGAATCTGCAGTAGCAAGTGCCAGGCAGTGCACTAATGCAGCCTGTAAGTCTTGTATTTTCTGGTGTTTTCAGCAATGTTTTATATGTGACACATTGCAAGTTGCACCTTTTTTCAGCCTTCTGAATTTAGTTTTCTTTCAAGAATCATTGCTTATGAAAATGGCACCTGCCCTGAATTCTACCTGCTGCTTGTAGTGCCAAAGCATTTCCAGTTTTCCTGTCCCACTGATTCTCCAAATGTGGGTAGAATTTCTGTTTGCTTGTCTCTGATCCCCCCATGAGTCATTCCCAGTAGTTTGTTGCCTTATAAACTAATGAGAGGCAGTGGGTCTGTAGTGGAACCTCTTTTGGGCCTGGATGCTACAGGGACTTGTCTCATCACGGTAGCAGTAAGTTTAAAAAAACAGGTGGTTTACTATCATGGCATATTGAAGGCAAAAAGTGGGCCAAGAATATTCTATGTGACTGTTTCCACTGTAGGAGGTAGCAGGGAGGGAAGGCCTTCTTTTAAACTCAATTTTCTGCACCTGAGGAAATGAGCGGCTCTGTGCTCCACTGCACAGATGGTAAAGTAAAAGGTATCATATAGAAAAAAGGAGGTGGTAATTACTGTAAAAATCTTCCCTTAAATGTAATATATGCATCTTTCCCCTCTGCCACATTAATTAATCTATGGAAGTTGAGAGAGAATACGTGTGTACACTTCAAGAGAGAGATTTTCTCTCATGTTAAAGATGTACTTCAGTAGTAAGTTAGTTGGAATCCTCTTGCTTATGGAGGGGAGAATGTCAGAGTCCAGCAAAATTAGTGAATTTAGTCCCATGTACTTTAATGAGATTTGGTCAGTCTCAATAACATGATATATTGTTATTGATGTATCAAGTAAAACCCAGACTCTGATAACAGCTTCAGAGTACAGTTGCAGGCCAGTTTTTAACACTCTTCTCTAGTTACATTAAGCATATAGAGTTACCCTAAGCAGAGTAACTTATTATTCCATCTTGTTGAATGTGTTTATTTATGAGTACAGAAAGAGGAGAGATGTTTTGGCACCTGTCATTGTTACAGACAGAGGGGTAGAATTATTTTACATTGACTGATGCTGGCAAAAGTTCCTGTTCGCATTTCCAGTTGATCTCCATGGGTAGCTCTCCATTGGATGTTATGTAGCTATGGTGCCCATCTGTGCTCTCATTTTATAACAAATCACTTTCTACTATTTTATTAGTATTTTGTACTCTGTTACTTTATTACAACTTCTATTTATAGATTTGTGATACATTCCAAAGGTTCAAGAAATCCATCAGAAAGAAGACATTTGATTCTCCAGTGAGGAATATGCTCATACAACCTGCTGCTCTCATCTAAATCGTATGAGTTACAATCTGAGCTTGACCTCAAATTGGCCTGGTTGCTGGATAGGTGAAAAGGATTTTTGTTTAAAATACAATTATTTTTAATTTATTAAATGTCTAAATTTAAATTTAAAGTAAACCTATTGCCATTCTAGTATTGCTACATTTTTTTTCTGACACATGTTTATGGTGTAGCACTTTGTTCAACCCTTCTGACTCAGAAGCGGGAGTAGGCCCAAGAGTCTTCTAACTTGGAAAATTCAAGTCTCTGGATGTTTTATAGAGAGCCAGATTACATCAATCTGAGTGTTTTCCACAACTAAATCAGCTCTGGCAATAGTGTTCTTGAAGTGTCCAGACAAGATTTCAGAGGGGTTATGGGAGGCATCTTAAATCCTTCTGCATTTTAGTGGCAAAGAGAGTGAGAAGATTCCATCTCACCGTGAGCATTTGTGCATGAAGTGAAACCAAAAGTGATTTCAATCACTTTGTGTGAGAGGCAAGAGTAGAAATAGAGAACAAACCTTACCCCAAAGCCACATGATGTGACCACGTTTCCACCTCAAGGAGCAGGTTTGAAAGCAGCGTGCGAGTGTTTGTGGTAGGGACAAGATTGCACGGGGCTGCTGCTGTGGCTCCTACTCCCTTTTCCAGCACAGCCGTAGAACAAGAGCCTAAGAGAGAGCAGAGGAGAGGCCTCTGCTTTTCCTGTGACATTTGAGGACAATTGCTCCCCCTGTGCAGGCAGAGGGGTGGGAGGAAGGCAATGATAAGGGCAGAGGCCACTCACTGATGTTCCTGGCTGTGTTTAGGGATGTGCAAGCTGGTTGATGCATTTCCTGAACCTTTTCCACAAGTTGAGTGCTCTGGCTACAAACTCCAGCATCTACTCTTCCTTTTCATTTTTTTTTCTTTTTTTTTTGCTCAAGTGGAGCAAGAAAGGAAAAAAAGTTCTTTCCTCCCAAAGGAAAGTTCTGAAAAATGTCCAGCACATCTATGCTTTTCACTCTCATTTGGCCATGCAGAATTTCCAGTCTCCAGCAGCTGCTTCCCACGTTGCTATAGGGATGTTGCTGCATCCCAACAAACCACCAAAACAAAGAGGCAGTAGTAGGTCTTTTAGCAGTAGGGTCTTTATTTCTTCTTGCTTTAAACTGGACCTGTACCCTATTGGAACCTGTGTCTACCTTTATAAAAGTGACTGAAATATATAATGGGCTTTCTGCCTTATTTCTGTTGCCTGCTCTGTTCTTGCTTATGCTTATGCCTTCCTTTTCCAAAGAGTTGACTGTGTATTATGCAGTGCCCAAGAGTTTTGGCAGAAATAAAGGCAGGTTGGCTGGTTGTGCTGTTTATTGTTTTATACCATAGATTCTATCATCTATGTGCTCTGCATTTTCATGAAGGAAAAAAACATTTGTGCAACATCTGCTTTTAAAAAAGGAAAATATGACAAAGCATCCAGATTTCACCCAAGAGTATTACCCATTAAATTATGGCTGCATTCAGTTCTCACCCCAGTACTTTTCCATGGGGAATTTTTACCTGTGAGGTAGCAGGCCAAATGCATTTTAAAATTAAATTTAGAGGTCACAAGACCCATCTTATTAATCATTTCAAGCAGTAGAAAAATCAAGCAGACTATGTGTTCAGAAAAGAAAAAAAGAGGCTCCTGGAATGCAAACCTCAATGCCAAGTACACTTTGTATAGAGTATCATGGAAAAACAGCATTTAAAAATGGAAGGGTCAGGATCTTGATCTGGTTGACTTCCACAAATGGTAAAATACACTTACTGTGAAAGAAGAGTATATGCTATGGAGGTATGGGACGTGAAAGTGAGAATTAAAAGCATGAAGACAATTAATCTTGCCTTTAGTATCATCTATAAGTACAGTAAAAACTGTGAAGGTGGAGCACTTACTAGAAGTTTCAAGCTGCTCTGAATAGACCTAAATTAAGACTGTGATCACAGAGAATTACCTTAAGCTTCTGCTATTTCATATTTAAATTTTCTGCCAATTTTTCATACTAAAGAGATGATTCTAATGATGCACACTTGTCAAGTGCTACATGGAACAGAGAATTTCTGCTTTAAAAGGGAAAAAGCTGCTTGAGCTGTAGTTTAATTTGTGTGATTATGTGCACTTTCACCACTGCAAAACATGACAGAGATCTGTTTTTTGGACCTCCGTCTATTTACAAGAGGGTTGGTGTCACAATTAAATCATGCATGACATTGCATCAGTCATACCAAATGGAGCCTCTCAGCAATGTATGTTTAATATAATTGATAATGGAGTCATATTTTGAAATTGAGAACATATCAATCATCCAATGATTAATATAAACTTGAAATTGATTTGATGTGATTTTCCTTGCAGCTTCCACGTCAGAAATTTATGAGAATTTCCAAAATGAATCTTTATGACTCGGTAGAGAGGGGATGTGAAAAATGAATCTTAAAAGGGCTGCAGTGCTCAGTGCTGCCATGCTTGAGAATTCCTAACAGCTTTGCAGAGAGAAAGGTTTAAACACCAAACTTGTTATTTTCTGCACACTTAAGAAAAGCACTGTGTATTTAACATGTCTGTAGTCCTGTGAGTGCCTGAGCACTTACAGGGTGACTGTCTTGTGAATCACTGAATAATGCTTCTGCTCCATAAAGGTGCTTAAATCCATGTGTGAATCTTCTCCTAAGAGGCTAATACAGCTGACACAAATTCAAGGGTTTGCATTTGCACAGCTGAAGTGAAAAGAACTTTTTTTTATGTTCCAGTTAAATATTTATAATGCTGGTCTGAATGCAGTGTTTGAATGTTTTATGAACAGCATTGCTCTTGCACCTACGTGTGCAAAACCAGCACACATTGTAAAGGGGAAAGTATTGAAGCTGTTTATTGGGAGAATGATTAATGTGACTTTTATAGCTGGTCAGAAAATGGAATACAATGTTTAGATGGAAAATTTTTGTGAAACTCCAGCTCTGAACGAGACTAATAAAGAGCTTAAAATTACCACTGTCAAATTAGTATTAATTATTTTTGTTCTTGCAAATATTTATGTATAGCCATAGGTAGCCTTGTTACTCATTTGAACCTTGTGAACTAAACATTTGAACCCCTTTATACTACAATCATGATGAGGATATAGTTTTTTCCATCTTCTAGAGGAAAGTCAGCTAGAGAAGATAAATTCTGCAGAATAGGAATCAATGCAAGTGTCCAGATTATTGCCTTGAACATTAGGTAGTGCCCTCTCAAGTTTAAAACAATGCCAATATCACCACATAAAAACTGGCAGTAAATTTTATGCCTATTCATGATGCAAAGACACATTACCCTAAAGAAACTGGTTTGGATGAATAAATGCTTCTTGTAGTACTAAATGTAAGGGTGTTAGGATGGGAAAGGAGCTTATCTCTAGAGTTCAAAGTATGAATGAATTCAGATCCACAAGACATACTGGATTTTTCTGGCTGCTTATGTGATTGCATGCCCTGGTCAGAGGTAACATTAAATATGTATACTTTTTTTTTTTTTTTAATTTAAATTGTATACTTGAATACTTTGGTGGCCTTTAAATATGGATGAAATTTTTTTAAACCCTGCAGTATTCTATTCTTCTAACTTCTTACACTTAACTCTCTAGAAGGATTAGAATTCTGCCCTGGCATTGTAACTAAATATGAGGTCAGATTTGATATTCTGTAATTAAGGAAAGACATTCTGACCTTGCTGAACATGTAAAATAATGACATACCCTGTCTTCTACAAACAGTGCATTTTCTAGTAGTACGAATTTATAAAAAGGATAAGGGCATTGTTTGCCCAGTGTTTGAGATTTACACTTAACTACCAACTTGATCCTGACTCATTCAAGACATACATGTGTCAATTGATTAAAAAAAAACAGTTCCACTGCAATCTGTCAGTTGTACCTCCTCAATGATGAGCCTACATCCTCACAAATCTAGCAGAAATAGTTAAATGTATATCCATTCACAGAGTAGGTCATAGCATGAAGCTTGAAATATTTAAAGTCACCCCGTGACCCTCTCACTTGCCTTGCTAAAGCAGCCCTGCTGAAGCCAGTGAGGCTTCTACTCAGGCAGCTACACCCAACCTGGTCCCTCAGAGAAAGGGTGAATGAAAGGCTGGAAACTTATTTCTCTTAATATCCTTTATGCTATAAGCCTGTTTTTGCAGAGTGTAACCTTTGCTGCAAAGTGAGCTTATATGTGTCAATATTAAAGGCATATGCAAGAGTATTACTTTTGCAGTTTTTAATTTGAGTGTTGAAAGAGATATTTTGTGTTTGCAGGTTTTCATTTCCTTCTGTTGCTATCTTGTGTTATAACACAATAAGCTTCCAACAGATCTATCACCTTGAGTTTGGTGAGTTCATCCACTGTGAGATGAAGCAATGCAGATGCAGTGCAGGTATCAGGTGTGGAAGGAGAAAGCTCTCCTCAGTGCTGTGGGGTGGGCTGTGCCTGGGCAGGCTGAACTGTGTTCCAGAGAAACCACAGTCATCCCATGAAGGGCAGGTGCCTCTGAGCAGGTTGGATGTCATGTTCTGCAGGTGGCAGAACAATTACAGATTGTGCAATGCTGTCATTTGTAACAAATCAGAGGGAGTGGGAATTTCCTAGGAAGCGAATAGTGAAGACTAAAAAGTTTCTGAATTACTGGACCAATGTAAAGGGCATTAGCATTTAGAATCATGTTAAAGGAGTCAACCTTCTTGTGCTATTGGTAGTGATGGAGATTCCTAAATTCCACTCAGCAAACATCTGCATCAGCATTTACTGACAACTTAAAACTGTACTGGAAGCCAGGGAAGGTCTCATGGACAGGAAGATTCTTTACATTGCACACAGAAAAATGTTCAAAGCCCAAGATAAAATGAAGCTACACTTTACAGTATGTTTTGGGGGGTTTTGCAGCTCAGAAGATAAAAAACCACAACAGTTTCATTTTGCAGTTAGTGCATGCTGAAAGTAGGCAGAAATGCATCTGTGGTCAGGGGCAGGAGAGGCAGAGATGAAGGAAGGTATTACCTCAATGAAAAAATGTTTTGTCTCAAATGTTTGTGTGCACCAGCTTAATGATATAAGAAATAACTTTTTTCACTGATCAAATTAATGACCATTTCAGAGACAAAGAAAACTTTTTAAAATGTTTAAATACTCACACCCTGAGTAACCTGTTGGCATGAACTAGAATCCCCAGATAATGAAGCTGGATATCTGTGTTAGAAAACTAATACATATTGGGTAAGTTGTGCCAGTACTGATATATAAAATGACAGATTTCTGTGATTTTCTTCAAAAGGCAATTCTAGAAATGTTAGATTACCAAACATGCTAAAGAAGCAAACCTAAACAGAGTGTCACTATCTTTTGTTTTGCTGTAAGCCTGGAGGAAATGGCCACTGAGGGAAAGGGAGCCAATTCTTTGATGCATTTGTGAGAAAGTGGAACTATTGTCTATTCAAGCTCATACACAGTTGTGAAAGAAAATAGTTTTCATGGTCTTGCTAAACAGACTAGACTCACATGGCCTTGCTATTTAATGCAACTGCAAATTGAAGGGGGTTGCTTCTGATTAGCAGTGGTATTGAAAAAAATTTCAAAACATTCTTGAAATGTGAGAAAAAAAGTGTTCCAGATCCAAAGCTGACTTTGAGCCTGAAACCCAGTCCAAACAGTTACTGCCAGCCATTTTATGCTGTGCTGAAATTGCTCTCCATCGGTGATGCTATGATCATCCATCTCTCAGGGGCAGCTTTAAGTAGTTGTAGGAATAGACTTCAAACTCTTGTTTTAAGAATTACTTATTTCTGTAAATCCAAATCTCTAGTCCAAAATCAGTTGAATATCCAAAGTTACAACTCTGCTGTTGCTGCTATTTTACTAATGCTAAATATGTGTTTATCAAGCTAACAATTTTTTAAAGGTGGAGAATTAACAGCATATAGCATAAATACCTTTTTAACAGAACCACACTATGGGGTAGCCAAAATCAAATTGAAAGCCTCTTAGGGATTACAGTGGCCTTGTGTAACAACTGACTGAAAGCTGAAAACCAATGAACTTCTGAACTACAGAAGAACTGTGAAACAAATGCAAAGAATTACTCTTGCACAAATTTTTTGGTTAACAACCACATGCATGTAAAATCCTGGACACTCGTGCTTTGCACTGTGTGTGACAATTTGAGAGACTCAGTTTGTCTTTGACAGAGGTCCTTTCCTAGATTATCACTGAAGGTTTACTTAGAAGGATGGTAATAAAAAATATGTTATATTTAATCCTACTGCTTCTTTTGCTCATCATTTGAGTATTTGTGGATAGTTCTTGCTTCCCTGCAAGAAACAGTTGTAGAAACAGCTGGCTCTTTTACTTCTTGATCTCTACTAATAGATTTCAACATCCACATGCTCACTGACAAATATCTGCATATTCACTCAACCCCAGCGTGCCCGTGTGCAGTTGTGGAGGGAGAAGTGTTGTGGAGCACAGGCTGCTATTGCCTGACCACAGGGCTGGCCACATCTGAGCAGGAGCAACAGTACTGTGCCCAAAGACAGGGATGGACGCAGATTTCTGGCCCGCTTTAGGGTGGTGATTTTCTTAAAACCATTTTCCAGAATGTACATGCACATACTGAATGGAAGAAACCATTCATTTTCTTTGTCCTTTCTCACATACACAGTGTGTGTCTTCTTTGCTGTCTGCAATAAACTGCAGTCGAATTTATCCTAAATTATATCCTTGTGTTTCTGCTGTGTTGAGGCAGAATGCTTCCCTAGTCTCTGAGGCTACTTACTCTTCTTTTTCGTTTCTTTGCGACACCAGGCTTCATTGCTAAAATGAGCCTTATATGGATTGTTTGCAAAATGAATGGAGTCTCCTTTTTCATCTCACAGCAGCTTTTTGTGTCAAATTTCTTAATTTTTCCAACCCAGTAGTAATTTCTTACTGAGCTTTAGCTTCAAACAAATGTAATCTCCCAGATATTATAATGTAGCACCTGTTGCCTGGTAGAAATGGCTAGACTAGAGAATTTAATTGTTTTAAGCCAATTTTTCAGCACACTTCAAATAATTCACTTTATGGAGAAACATTTCCTTTGCAGAGCAGTACTTAAATTCTGTTATCATTTTGGCATCTTCACTAAGCTTGGAGGAGGAACTCGGAGCAATGAGGAGGCTGCAGTGAATTTGTACCACACTGCAACCTGCCGTGTTTTACAGCCAACTCCCTCAAAACACACACAGTGCTTCTCGGGAGGACCTAATCCAGGAGTCCTTGTAACACTTAATTCCCCAATACAAAGTCTAATTAAATGTTAACTAACTCTGTTGGAGTTTGTGTTTTAGCACCTTTGCAGCTTCAATTGTTGCCCTAACACGTGTACAGCAGCATTGCCCTTCAGGGATTACACCTGAAGTTCCTCGGGTTTTATTTCAATCTTTTCTTACAGGGATTGCCATGTACTCAGATGTGCTATCTCTCACGGTTGCCTCCTTTCCCACGCCCACCAGTTTAACTGAAGAAGGAAAACTTTGCATTATGGAGGAGAATGTAAGCATTATTGTGCAAAGAAATTAAGATACAGTTCTCACAGCAATCCTTTATTCCCCACATTGCAATTTTAGAGTTAAGGCACAAAATTGTGCTCCTTCTAACAGAAGGTATGATCGCTCTGCCGGGGGCTGGGAGAGCTGTGACTATTGTATAACTTTTGTGGGCTTAAATGGCTAAACTTAATTGTGGATCGGCTGAGTTTTCCATGGTGAAGACAGAAGGGGTGCCATTCCAGCTGGCAGAATGACTGGGAGACATCCAGCCTTGATCTGTGCAGGGTCTCCGTGCTGCTTGGAGGATGCTTTCTAAGAGCTCAGCAGACGGTGGTGATGACCAGAGAGTTGACTTCTCGTGAAACCTGGAGACCACTTCGGTTTCATTCCGTGTAGCAGAGTTCCCACCTTAGCAAGTGGTCAATACCAAGAGTAGCTCTTCTTGTGCCGAATCCACCGCAGCCTTACGGGGAGAGCATCCTTTGGTGACCACAGGCACGGAAAGCGGTGTGGCTGCGCTGGCCCGGCTCGGGCTCCCTCCCGGAGCCCCCGCATCCCGCTCGGT
>VZSR01000247.1:15875394-15880394 GCA_013398615.1 Brachypodius melanocephalos
TCCTCGGGAGGGCGCGGCGGCAGCCCCGGGAGCCCCGGCCCGGCCGGCCCCGAGCGGAGCAGCCCGCGGGCAGCGCTGGCCCGCCAGAGCCGCTCGCTCGGCCGTCGCTCCGCACCTCCCCGTGCCACGGCCGACGGCTGGCAGCCCTCGCTGACAGCTCTCTCTCACAGCCCTCGCTGACAGCTCTCTCTCACAGCCCTGGCCGGCGGGCCAGCATCCTCCCTTCGCTTTCGCCGGTTCTCTTTCCCTGGGGATCAGCTTCGCGGTGGCGGGTGGAGTGAAAGCCGCGGAGCGCCTGGGGTGCGGGACAGGAGCGGGTTCCCCGTGTGTGACAGTCAGGTGAGCATCGGTCCTGCACAGCCCGGCTGTCACCATCGCTACCGAGAGGCGTGTGCGCTCCCGGTGATTTCCACTGGAAACCCCGCGCAAGAAGCCTGAAATGCCACGGAAACACAGACCGTGTTCTTCCTACTTGCGTTCGTTTTTAAAATGCACTGCATGAGGCTCCAGGCCCCGTCTCTCTCCATGAGTGGTGTTTTCTCCTCCGTTGTACCTAGGTCCTTAGCTGATAGGCATAGATTGCAAATTGCTGGAGTTCACGGTGAAATATCCTCTAGCCTTTTCTCTGGGCATTTATGAGTCTTTTATTAGCCATTTTGATATTAAGATTCCTTTGGACTTAAAGCTATGTGTTATGAGACTTATATGACTCTTTAGATGATTAAGCATATAATTTCTGTGAATCATTTAATTCAGATAAATGTTTTCCTTTTCTAGTTGTTCAGGCAACACAGCTCGTGAAGTAAGGGAAAGTTGTAAGTGAAAGGTCATCACTCATCAAAGTTTACCCCACAGCAGTGCCTAGCTGTAATACATTGTCTCTGCATAAAACAGAAAGCAATTCTGCAACTGTGTTCCTGCAAAATTAGTGGGCATTTTCCATCTTCTGAGGGATCTTGCCCAGTACAAATGGACAGCTGTGCTTAGAGACAGCAGCCAGTTCACAGTTCCTAGTTACCTGGACACCAAATGTGAGTTGTTTTTTTTTACATCACTAGATTTGAAGTACTTTTACAGTCAGCTTTGAAGGTCTTCATAAAGCATTCCCAAACTCCTGACTTTTGAAAGCTTAGAAGAAGTTGCGTGTCTCTCCTGATTTTCCACAAATGTTGTACATGCTATCAGCCCTTGTCAAATCCCAAAGCATCCCTACAACTGCACCACCAACAGATTATGTGGTCCTGCCTGCTGGACACAGACATCAGAATTTGGGTCATTATCTAACAGGGTGCACTGCACTGATGGAACTTTGGTGGAAACCCTCAAGGAACCATCATGGTTGGTTTGGGCTCTGACCCTTAAGAGGTCCACTAAGAGGGTATGTTTCAGTTCAGGTACCAGCTAAATGATTGTATTGTCTCATTGCATCCTGGAGTATTATAAATGAAGTTCTGTTAGCAATATATTTTACTCTGCTGTGTCTTTGCTGCAAGAATGCAAAAACAAAACAGAATGAAATTGATGAAGCAGATCCGAAACTGATGGTCTGTTTCCTTAGAGGAGAGTGGTGTTTTTAATGTGTTGCTAACAAATCTTACACTGCTATCTTAATATAATTACTCCTCGTGTATTCACATTGTATTTTATTCAATCTGTCTTTAAAACATCAAGACTTCAGTTGTCAGGGGACAAAAATCATCTGCCACTTCTGTGAGTCTTCTGTGAGACTTCCTGTTGACTGATGAAATACACTGGTGCTGGATTTCATCAGGGCTTTTGATGCAATATCTGAGGCAAATACAGTCAGATCTGAAAAGATGGTCTTTGAAAGATACTGAAGTTAAGATTTGAAGATGCCAGACCAAATTCTGGTTTCAGTTATACCGCTCCATGGGATCACTCAGGGGCTTCCAGATGTGTTTTATTCACCAGCAGGCACAATGGTTCTGAAGTCTGAGTTGCTTGCTGTGTTGAATATGTATGGCTCTGGGGAACTTAATGAAGTTACTGTCTTTTTACCATACTTTTTTTGGGTTCCAGTAATGTCTCTGAAAGGCAAAGTTTTATAAAATGCCTTATGCTGAGGTTTTATGAAGGAGTACAAAGCTGCTCTCTTCAGGGTTAAGTCTTTTCTACCTATATCAGCTAGATTGAGCAGAATTAACCACTGTATCTTGGCTAACAGCCAGATCTCTTGGCAGATGTACCAGGGCTGCAGTTTTGGGCTGCCAGGTGGAGCTGTAGTGTTCTGTCCTGGGCAGTGATTGCTGCCTCTGGATCTGTGACACAGAATGCCAGAGTGGCAGGTCTGCTGAGGTGTGCTAGGATTCCCTCCAGCCTCTGTGCCTTGCACTCAGGGATGCTGGGGTGGCACAGTCATTGCATTGTATAAAAGTCCCACAGAACCTGAGATTTCTGGCTGAATTTCAACTGACATTTTGTACCAGAAGTGAATATTCTCAAGAAGAGAAAAATTTGGTCTATTCAGTGAGGTCTGTTGGTTCTCATCACATCTTGCTCTGGATGTATCAGCATTTTATATTCCAGTTATACTAAATCTGGCTTGTGTTGGAGTGTCCTGAAAGTTGGCTCAGCTGCTGTCAAGAGTCTGCAAATAACTGGCAGCTACAAAGGAGGTAAAGCAGAAACATGTAACACGTGGAGAATTATGTGTAAAGAGCAGAGAGTTAAGCCTTCTGATGCTGCTTTTGTGTATGTCCTGTATTGAGTTGCAGCTGGACTTCTGCTGGTAATGTTTGGACTGCACCTGCTCAAGGTGCAACCCTTCAGTTCAGTAGAAGCATAGAGATCAAATGTCTAAACTATCTTAGAGAAAAGTGAAGTGTTGTGTCTTGCAGCACTTTACTGTCTTCATAGAGATTGCTTCTTCTTTCGTGTCCTTCACCTTTACTTTTGCTCATTTATTCATTTAATAGTTGCTAATGTTCAGCACACAAATATGTTTGTTAAAAAAAAAAAAAAGGTGCCATTATAAGCAGGAAAAATTAGTTGGCAGAAGTAAGGATGTTTGTCATTTGGTGTTGTATAAGAGAGAAACTTCTGCAGTGCCCTGAAAGATAAAAAGTGGAAACAGAGATTGAAGGTGGAATATATGTGTGTATCTTGTTGGTAAAGGGTAGTAACTACAATGTTTTGGAAGATGTAACTCATTTTACATTAATTACCCAGGTCTTCAGCAGGTGGGAGGGGTGGTGCTATCAGGTGTTAATTGTGCATGGCTGTACTTCAGGTTGTTTCCACTGCCTCCTTAAGCTTTCAAGTAGCAATGGCAATTCACCAGACTGGCTGGTGAAATAGATCAGCATCATCTACAAGGTAAATAATTTATTGTATTTTGAAACTTTGATGTGAAATTCTTTGTCTCTTCTAATAGGAAACACTTGTTTGAAAGTTGCTTTATGAACATTTGCTGCCACTGCCCAGGAGAGCTGAATAGCTGTGCACAGGAAAGGGAAATTAATATGTCTCTTGCTTCATTTGTGTCTGTCACTGCAGCAGTATTTTACTAGAAGTTTTTAAAATGGGGATGGGCCAGTCAGTGCTCCTAGAAATCAGCTTGCTAACTGCTTAGCTGGTACTGAACTTCCCATTATACTATTATTTCCAGATCTTAATTAATTTGGCTAAGTACTGCTGGCTGCAGTCCTCATCTACATAAAGTGTTGTGACATTGCCTTTATAAAAGAGCTGTGGCAGGTCTTGCTCCTCATCTCTCTTCCATCTTAAACAAGTTAATAGCAGTCAGGGTTTGGGCTGTTTCTCCTCGTGTCTTTTCTTTGGCAGAGGTTTCTTTCCATCCCCCTGCAGCCAAGCACAGAGTCGTGATGTCCAGCCCCTGAGTACTGGCTGTCTCTCTCACGTGGAAGGCTGCATTAACTTGGCTCTCTCTTCTGCACAATATGGGTTCCTCTCATTTTTACTTCACCTGGGCCCACCATAATTCCTCCCTGAAAGAATAGATCCCCTCTAGTTTCCCATGTGTATTTTATGTGGGATGTACTTTACAAATAATAACATCCCTGTTTATATTGTGGTTGTATGTTTCTGGTTTTGTGTGGGTAATGAACTGGTTTGTGACTGCAGTGGCATGTTGTGGTCTCTCAAGAAGAGTGATGTGTGTGGTTTCCAGCCTCACAGGGAGCACCCACAGCCTTGGTGCATGGATAATGATACCAGAGCTTTGACTGTGCCTACTCTATGGCCTGTATTCATTATGTGATTGGGCTTCCATGTTGTGAATAAAATAACACTAAAAACCTCATCTGTTGAGAAGGTACAGTGTTACCTGAGCTACTTCAAAGACAGAAACTGGACTATGAAAGACTCCTTTCTCCTGAGGATGTTTTGATGTCTACTGTTAGTCCAGAGTGAACCCAAGTACTGCATTTCTAAAGGCAGTGAGTCTATCGTGGTGTTGTACCCAAAATAGACTCTCTGTGCTTGTACATAGGTGCATGTGCACTGTCTTCACACACCAGCCACTAGACATTTTTTAGCTATTTCCCTGTGGAAAAGCTCCAAACAGGTGCAATAATCTTAAGAGCATGTGCATACAGAGAAAGCCTGTTCTAGTGGTTGAGAGAGTTTGTTCATGACATCAGTGGAAGGGAGTATCACCTGCAGGTCTGGAGCTGGTAGTTCTGTTATGGCAGGCCTTGGCATTTGAGATGAGTTAGGGTTTTCTCAGGGCAGACAACTTGAGAGGCATATTTAGAATGTTAACAACCTTGTGCAATGTTGAAATATTAAATAACTTATTTATATTTGTAATTTACCTGTGAACCTTGTTCATGAATCTACACTCAAAAACTTACCTTTCATTTTTAGCCTGTGGACATCCCTTACTTCCTCAAGCAACATTATTTGCAAGTAGTATATTTCCCCTTTATTAGTATTTTTTTGTTGTTTTGAAGTGTCTAACTGGTAATTCTGTAGCTGTTTTCAGCTGGGTATCCCAAGAACGCTTGGTCTGGCCCGGG
>VZSR01000247.1:15885394-16027152 GCA_013398615.1 Brachypodius melanocephalos
TTGTGTTGCTAAAAGGATGAGCAGTAGTACAGTGGGACACGATATCTTACATGCCTTAATATGAAGTTTATCTCCTTTTATTTCCTCGAATTTTCTTATGACATGAACCCTTCAAAACCACTAGCCATGGCCTGTATGTTGCAGTTAAATATTATCTTTCTCTTGTTTCTTCGTTCTCACATCTGCCCACTCCCTGCTTTGCTGCCATCACCCTTTCCAGCCCTGCATCCTTGCTGTGCTTTGTGTCCCTCTCCCACTTGTCTGGGAGCCTCTGTTAATGCCTCTCTGTGCAGGGAACAGTGTGGCAGTTGTGTCAGGCACCCTATCTTTGCCTGCCATCCATGCCACACTAAAACCCACTTCTTCCAGGAATGTTCCTTGCCAGTTCTGGGAATGGGTGATCTCTGTGCTCCTCCCCTGGCTGAGCTGCTGCCCCAGGCTGCTCTGCCCCTCTCTCCCCCAAACTGGCAATGGAAAGCCTTTGGCTTTGGTCACAGGCCTCTCTTCTGGCTTTAGTTTTGCATTTAACATGTGAGTTTGTATTGAGAGTTGCTATTTGAATGACTGTTCACCAGATAAAATACAGTTCAAATAATACTGAGTGACTCTTCCTGAAAGAAGAACTATTCCTGTGTCTGTTTCCTTAAAGGAAGCAGTGATTCCCTGTTCAGTGTAGTGCAGGAGACAGCTCCATGTCGTGATATGTGAATATCAATGGATTTATATATATTTTAGAATTGACTCAAGTAAATAGGGCTAAAATCAGTTTCCTTGCAATAATGCAGCATGCCTGGGTTGTGGGGTTTTAAGGCAAGAATTTAGCATTTAAATTCCATGATGATGGCTATTGAGATGTGCCAGAATAATGTATAATGGCTGCTTTGCTTGGTTTTTCTGTCTCAAGGCTTCTGGGTTTCTGTTTTCTACCACTGTTTCCCAGGGTGTATTTCAGAAGATCCTCATTCCTAATCCTAAAGGATCTGTCAGGGATTCAGATAAGAAATTTGTGTTTCTTTATTTTGGGGGAAGATTTTGTGTGATCAAGAGTGGGAGTCAGCAAATTACTTGTATTTAGAGCTTGAAAACTGAGGTGTGAAAGCTCTGAGATGCACAATGAGGGGTTGCTGCTCATTGTGTGGCTGGGTCTGTCATCACCCCAGCAGCACATCCTGAACCACCTTGCACAGTTTGCAATGCAGCTGGCTGTTGTTAACATCTATGAGGTAAAAAAAGATAATGTGAGAGAGTTGTCTGACTTTTTTTGTCAGTGTCAGAGCTCCAGACATGCTCCAGAGCCAGTATGCAAACACACCCTGCTGTCATTAGCTAACAAGGACAATTTAACAAATACTTTTTTTCTGTCATAAGGGTGCAAAAAGAAACGAAAATTGAGCCATGACTAAGGAATAATTCACTCTAGTTGCTGTTATCCTGGACTCAGCTTAGCAGATTTTTTAGCTTTTTTATGTCTGTCTGTAAGATAACAGGAATAAAAGCCAGCAAAGTGCAGTGCTAACGGTATGACTGCTTTTAGACAGTTTGGCAGGAAATGCTGTTTCCTGTTCTGTTTGATGTTCTGTTGACTTTCTCATAAATATTAACCCATCTGGGGCTTCAACATTTGTTGTTACAGTGGGATAGACAAAGTCAGTGACAGCCAAATTTAAATGTAGTTGTTCCTTTAAGTAGATTGAACAGGTTCTGGTTTAAAAATACAAAATTATGCTGTAGTTCTTTTGACTGCAGTGTAACATCTTCAGATTTCTGTCTGCACAATCAAGTTGGAAAGTAAGATTAGATTTGGCTTTAAAGTGTGGGCTCACACTGGTGTGGCTTGCTCTCCTGGATCAGATTAGAGCTTCCTGCAGTCCTGTGTCATAGGCAGATGCCAGGTTCCTCAGCGCTCCAAAGTCAAGTAATAGTTGTAGTGCCATTTGATGTGCTTCCCAGATAAATTGATATTTGGAATAGGATGATAGATCCATCTTCTCCATTACTTTCTTGAGAGAATTGTGTCCTCATCTCTTGAGACCCCAAGCAGGTGCTGTCCACAGGGGTGTCAAGGTCCCTTCCAACCCAGATTCCTGTGTGATAGAGGTGAACCTCTCTTAACCTTTCCCCTGCCTGTTCCTCTTGGCTGGCAGTCATGTGAGCACCGGTTCAGCAGGATATTTTGGTTAGAGAAGTACCTCCCATCAGGGTACACCAGTTTTTGGGGGCTGGCTTTTAAACTTGTGGGGTTTTTTTCAAATCAGATGCTGATAGATGAGATTTGAAAGCCAGAGGGTGCTGCTTCCCAGAGAGCTGAGATGTGCAGAGTGTTCGTGCTGGGTGGAGGACACCTCGAGGTGTGTCCCTGGAAATGCAGTATCTTCCATTCCCGGTGTTTGTGCATGCCAGTGACACTGTGCCCCGGCAGTCTGCTCAGTAAATTGCCAGGCTGATCTTTTGTGAAGAGCAGTCGTGTTGAATTTAGTGTCACTACATCAAGAGTGAAGCGCTGATGCTGAGAGTCAGTAATTGTACCCACGTCTGCCCTTATGCCTGACAGTGTGTGTTTGGTATTTAGCTGTAAATGTTCCTAATTTGCTCAGCTGCTTGACAAAAGCATAAATGACATCGAGGTGAGAGCTGTTCTGTTGGCTGCAACTCTGTGTTACCGTGAAATAATTGTAATTTTACATAGAAAGTGATAAATGATTGTTAACTTTAATTAGAACGTGAAGTATATATTGGAGTGAATTTCAGCAGAAACGAACAATTGCTATCTCTGCATTTCAGTTTCCATCTGAATTGTAAGAGAAAGCTGAGAATATTTTCCCTTGGTGTGAAAAAGGGGATGTGTTTAAAGGGAATCTGCATGTGCCATCATATTTTCATTTGGATATCACATGTTCTAATGAAAGCTTTCGTAGCATAGACAGCCAGACTGTTGGCTTCCTTAAAAAACAACTATAAACAATCTTTTGGGGTAAAGTTCCCATGTGTACTGTGTAACATTTAAATCATTTACTCGTGCATTTGCACTTTTTCTACTGGAACTGCTTAAGAACATAGCCCTGTTGAATGCCCAGCTGTCAGCAGAAGAATGAGGGGGTGGTCTAGGAAGTTGGTCATCTATTTAAAAACCTAATTGCATGTTGCACACAGGGAACTGCTTGATGCCCTGAAGTAAATCAATACCTTTGTGAGTGTAAATAATTGTGATTTCTTGAAAAACACTCTCTGGCTGATCCTTATTTCCTGCTTGATTGAGAAGTCCTGAAAGACTAAAAAGAGAAGAGGTCAACATTTGGGTATTACCTAAAATAACTGGGATCCTTTGGAAGTTCATTTGAGATGTGTCATAATAACCTAGAGAATGACATCACTTCTGTTATATACTAAGTAATTTTTTTTTAAGTAATGTTCTAAAAATGGTTCTGTAAGAACAGGATATTTTCATAAATATCAGTTAGTTTTGCAAAAAGTCAATTGCACAGGCTATTAGGACTTTAATTAAATAAAAACAAGTTACTTGTAACCAGACATTTCAGTCAGCGGGAATGAAAGCTCTTTTCACATATGTGTATTCAGCTCTTAGTTTCTACTCATATTTTAATCTCCCTTGGAGTTCAGTATTAGTCTTTCAAAACACACATGTTACTAATCAAAATATTATTCTTCTAAGGATTTCTTCCTGAAATACCAACCAGAAGACATATGTTTATAGAGACTGTGTTAGAACTTAACAAATAGAGGCCAAACAACTTATAATTGGCCTGGTTTTGCTTATTTTGTGTTTTGTGGAATCAACAGCCTTGTGGATGCGAATGTTAATGGATACCAGAAACCTAAGGTTCGTTAGTTTTAGGTTTTGTATGATTTTATTATCTCCTGGAGGTCAAATAAAAGAAAGGCAGAGAAATCCTGACAAGAGAGAGAAAATGGAAAGCAGATGTACAGAAAAGCTGTCCAGGGGACAGTGTCACTCATTAGCTGCTACAATGGCTGTTACTTGGTTTGATATAGCGAGCACATTGTTGTGCTGTGACAAAAGCCCAGCAATATTATTTCTAAAAGGGGCAGGGTGCTTTTTGATTGGACTGGTGTGTTTTGTTTTGCCTTTTGGGGTGCTTTTTCTTTTCCATGGCGATAAGGGCAAAGCTGTGTGTTTCAGGCCCTTCCTTGGGTGTGGTGTGAGGAGCTGTGTTTGAGTCGCTCCTTTCTGAAGGGTGACAACATCCCAGTGAGCAGTGTGAGTCTGAGGGACCTTGTCTCTTTTCCATGCTGTTGTCTGGGTGGTCTCACTGTTCCATTTTGCAGCTTGGGCTTCCTGGCTGCTGTAAAGCAGGAGGAATGTGAGCCTCCCTGAGCTGCTGGATGTGCTAAGAAAGGAAAGGTTTTGGGGCTGGTCAGCCCCCACATTGTAATCAAGAGGATAACTTCTCTTACAGTATCTGGCACTAAGTACACACAGATCCCTTTCCTTGCCTTCTGAAGGCTGATGTTTATGCCAGTAGGATTCTCTGTAGGTGGATTGCTCTGTAGAAATTAATAATTTGCCCTATGTGCTTTAGCCCAAGAAGTGTCATGGTTAGGTGAGACTTGACATGATCAAACAGGGAAAAGGTGCTTGGCTGGCTGCCCCTGGACCTGTCAGATTTGGATAGGGGTTTTTGAGTGATATGTAAACAAACAAAAACATCAAGACAGCTCTGTAATATTTATAGCCTTAAAAACTTTCAGAGTCCTAACTCTTAGCTTCTTTATTTTGGGTTCTTGGCACTGATAAGAAAAAAGGAATCTGAAGCCTTATACTGCTAGTGGAAACAATCCATATTCTTCTTGTGGGATCTTTTCTCACAGATGCAAGGATACATCTGCAGCTGCTGTATTTGGGGGAGTGGGGTGATGGGAGAGCAGCACCTGAGACAACACAGTTTTTGCTGGCCCCATATGTACAGCTTTTATTTTGCATTTCTTTTTTTCACTTTGTCCACATTTTGTGCCTAGTTTTCCCTTTTGCTGCTGTAGAAGCTTATGTTCAGAAATTGAATGAGATTGTTCCTTTTGGTTCCTTGCTTCTGGCTGAACTCTGCATATGCCTCAAAGTGAAATTGCCTTGAAATAATAAGCAGGGATTGTACAACCAACACGGAGTTGAAGGAAGCCTGATTGGGAGCCCCTTTTGTTCATTTCTGGGTTAAGTTAGAGCCTTGTGAGAAGAGCAATTGCACTGCCTAAATGGCCACTTCATCACCTCTAGCCTTTGGTTTAAGGCTTTGGCTTAGGTGGCTCTTCAGCTTTGGTTGTGTTTGGGGCAGCCTGTTATTTTCATGGGAGACTTTGGAAAGGGCTTTCTTGGCTTGAAAATCCAAAAGCCTTCTGTGAAGAGCACGTGCAGAGCCAGGTGGGAATTGCTGCTGCCCTCTATCACATGCAGAGTCTTGACTCAGAGGCAGAAGGTGCTGGATGTTACCTTTGTAATGTCAGTCTGGCATCTGAGAGAGAGGAAAAATATCAAAAGTGGGAGCCAAGAGATGAGTGACTCTATGTCTCTGACCTTACTTCATCTCCAGGGGAAAAAATGGTGGGGTTTGAATTCTTTTTCATTTTTCATGCAGACAAACAAAGAAACATGCTTAGCTCACAGGTAGTTATTCTAAGTGCTGATATAGTGAAGGATGGGAGACTCTGCTGGAAGGCTGTGACTGAGGTGAAGATGCCATCCAGGGTGCCATTGAGTTCCACATTTCATTTTGTAAAATGTTTTTACCATGTCTACATTTGCAATCAATACAGACTTGCTTCTCTAGCATATCTGGTATGACCTGAATTTAGACCTGTCCTGTGTAATCCATGGCACTTGTGTATGAAGCCTGACCTGTTCATTTAACATCTGATTCCACTCCTTCTTGGTTGTAAACCATTAATTTTTCTTTGTTAAGCAGTATGAAAAACATTAAATAAAAGCATTAATTTATGTTATTTAAATTCCTACCTCAAATGTTAAGGTATGTGCTGTTTTTCCTACTCAAGTGAGTTGTTTGAAAGTAAAAGGGAGGGTATGAGTAGATACCTTCCTTTGCAGGCTCTCTTGTGACCTGAAAAAGAGGTGTCTTTTCAGAGTCAGAGGCTGAAAGTGCTCTGGTAATGGAGCACTTCTGGGTTTTGTTGTCATTGCTAGCTGTGTTGTAAATAGAAAGATGTCATTGGCTTGGAGTGGAGGCAAATTAAAATAAGAAATGCATTTTCTACCAAGATATCCCTGTCTAAAATTCTCCTTTAGTTCAGATTTGAGTGGTCTTTTTGAAAGTAACTCCAGTCTCTCTCAGTCTCTATTTGTGTTTGCTCTGTATTTCTAGCCTGTATTGGAACAGAAATAGTAGTTTTGGATTATGGCAAGCTGTGGCTGTTACAGAAATACAGAATAGGTTGTACATCCTGAAGATGAGATGTCAGCAATAAAGGTTTCTGTGGCTCTTGTCCAAGGTTTGTGGATGTGGGTGGGAGGTTTTGTAGTGGCTTTTTTAGGCCTTTGATCGTATTTTAGAGAAGAAAAAGTAGTTTACTAAACCACGGTGCTGTTCAGGCTGTTCAGCACAGAGAATATTGCAGTACAAATGACACCTCATCCAAACTCACATTTTGCTCTTAAAACCTCCTTAGCAGCCACTGACATCTCTGTGCACTGGGAGGGCAGGCTGGGGAATGTTCCTGCCTGGTTTCCCCACTGGCTTGGTTCTCTTTCCAGTGTTTCTGTAAGTGGCAGGGCTGGTGCCAGGGCAGCAAATGGAGAATGCATTTGCACTTTTGTGGGAAGAATGTCTTCCCATGTAGCAGGGTGTGTTCTGTTCTTTAAAATTGATTTGTGAAACATCTTGACAAAAAGCCTTGGAATTTATGCATGTCATGGAGATCTTGGACTGTGACAGGTAACAGATGAGTAGCACTCTGTTTCAGCTGTAAGGAATGTCACAAAACCTATATGTTAAAGGGAAAACAGGCACTATGGTCTTTCTTGGGTTTTTTTCCACTATGCCAGTTTTGGTTTTCAGACCCTCTCCCATTGGGCTATGAGGAATGGAGGTCTGGAAACAGGATCAGCTGTTGATAATGCCATGTGAGGGGCTATATGGAAGTTAAATGTGTATCTTTCTGAAAGAGGATAATAATTTGCTACCAGTTCTTTTTGGAAGCCAGTGGGGTGGTGGATGCTTTTTTCCCTGTTGTGACTTATCTATAAAATCTTTGTTTTAAAAGTGTGAGCTCAGCCAGGGTTATAACTTCTGGTGAAAACTCTTCACAGAGTTTATCTTAATGCATTATGTTTTTATTTAACGGTGTGCCAAAGAAAAGATGAGTTTTGGTAGCTCCAACTCATTCCCCAACAGTTTTATGGGATAATAAAAGATCTTTTTAAAAACAAAAAAACATTTGCTTTGTAGGTTAAGTAGTTATTTTTCCTGGTTTGAAGTCAAAGATTTCTTTTCCTGTTACATGTTTAAGGAAACCACAATAATGCTCTTAGCTGCTTTTTGGAATATTCCTGCTAGATCCAGAAGCCACTGAAGTGCATTGAAATGAGGAGGTTTTCATCACTGCCCATGGGTTGCAGTTCTCCATTTTACTTGATCTAAGAACAATCCCAGTGATCTCACAAAGGCTGTAATTGTGGAAAACTACCTGTCAAAGTGAGGAATTTCTTGAAAATCAGCAGGGTGCTTCACCTCAAAATAAGAATGTGGAAACCACTTGCACACACATTACAGATTTATTTCACTTTTTGTGTAAAGAAAATATCCTGAGAAACCTCTTTAGAGGTTGAAGCTTCAGAGATACGGGATTCTAGACCAGCTTCTGTCATCAGCTTGTCGGAAATCCTTACACCAATCTTTTATCACTCTTTTTTCTTATTTGTCAAGTGATTGCAATTTGTCGATGCCATCTGCTGTAAGATCTAATGGGGGAAAGCTGCATTTTGGCCATGCACAGTGTGGTAGTAACTGAGGGTCTTACCCATGTGTGTGGAATACTTTTTGCACCAGACATCCACATGAGAAAACAAAGGAATATTGCGAAGAGAAAGGCAGCACCAGCACAGGCAGTCATGCGATGCTGTTTCTGTGCGTGTGTGAGTTTTTTCCTTTCCTGCCGTGTCTGCAGCGATCGTTTCCCTCTTTCAGCAGGTGAAGCAGGGTTGTGAATCGGCCTTTCTTTCATGTGCTCCTCCCTAGAGGGTGCCAGACACCTGCGCTGTGCGGCCCCGTGTGCTCCGTGCCCGGTGTCACCGCAGCCCCGTGTCGCTGCTGGCTTCTGTCCCCAGCGCTGTGACCATCGCTGCCTGCTGGAAGGTGCCCTGGGGACAAACGAGGTGGTTTGATGATTCGTGTGCCCGGTGACACCGCAGCCCTGTGTCGCTGCTGGCTCCTGTCCCCATCGCTGCCTGCTGGAAGGGGCCATGGGGACAAATGAGGTGCTTCAATGATTCGAGCGCCTCTCGCAGTCATAACCATGCACGCTCATTCATGGGGTTTTACTCACCCTAACTTGTGTGTTATGACTCGTTTGTGTTGGTCAAGGATGGCTTTGTGAGAAGGGAACAATTTCAAGGTGAAAAAGCTGTAAATCGTTCGGGAGTTGTGCTGGCCGGTTGCTACAGTAAATACCTGCTTTGCTGGGCCACTAGGGAGCAGCTGGTGGAAAGGAAAGAATCACAAAGCCTGTGTATTCTGACTCTTAGCCACCCCCTCTGCTGTTTGAGACCTCAGTGTTTCTCATATTTAACCATTTTTGCAGCAACACTTGAAGATACAGTCCATGAATGTTTTGAAATGAGTGCAAGAGGGTGTGTTATGAATGAGAGGCACCGATCCTATTTATGCTTGTAGCACCTGTGACTGCATAAGCTTTCTATGAAGTAAATTTGGGACCCCCATGTGTCCTTTAAAGCAGTTTTTTTTTCCCCCTCTCTCAAAGCCTCTGGCAGCAGTGGTTCAGCCTAGCCCTGCACAGCCTCCTGTCAGTCTCTGGGCTGGATGTGAAAGGTTTGGGACATAACTTTGGAAAGAGAAGAGAGGGCAGCTCCTTGAAGGTGGATCCTTGTAGTCCCTCAGACCTCCACCGCGAGCAGACAGAGGACAGGGGGTGTGTTGGAAATGCTGCCTCTGTGGCAGTGAGAGATGCCACTTTGCCATGGCATCCTCCACATTGCTTTAAGGCCATAGTCATAAGAACAAAGTGCATGGAAAGACCTGAGCTTATCATCGGCTATATATATGCTTATAGCTTTTCCTCAGGCATAAAATGTGCAAGGAAAAGAGCCCCATTAATGAGGGTTTGTCCCGTTGAGCTGCTTGCCATGAACAGCATCTCTTGGAGTACTGCACCTCTCTGATCTGGGTCTGCATGCTGATTCCTTGGGGGCTGCTTAGGATTCCCCTGCTTCTTTTGGAGTAACAGAGCATAAGAGTCTTTCAAACTTGGGTGTGTTTTTTCCCTTCTGCTTTCTTTGCAAGTGCAAAGCCTTTATGAAAACAAATACTGGAGACAAAGAGCTTTGCTAAGAAAATGTGTATCAGCTCTTTTTGTTTTGAAAGGGTGGGTGATAAATATTTAAGTGTTGAGAAATGAGATATTATCTTTCCAAAATGTGAGTGATCCTCATTTGTATCAAGGCAGAGAGTGTAATTTTGTTATCCTATCTTTCTTCAAATGTTTATCTGCTACTTGTATGGACTAACTTAAGAGAAGTTTTACTATAAACTGTGGGTCTGTGTGTGGAGCTGTAAGTGACAGCCACTGGCCACTTATTTATGTGGGGAGCTGCTCATCATCTGTACCAGGATGTGATGTGTATGGAATGGTGACTTTGGTAATTTGTAGTGGTGGCATGAGCCTTATCATTTGTGAGTTCTTATTGTTTGTACGGCTATGCTGTCTTTAGTTCCTGCTGGTGACTTGAGGCTTCTGTGGGCCAGAGTAAACACTCCTGTAAGCAGTTCCAGGCATGTTTCTGCTCGTTTTGATGGCTCCTGTGCTCACCTGCCACTGCTGCTTTCAGACTGTCACACTACAAGAGCTTCTGTGGAGCTTCTCAGTATATGTCACAGAAAAACACCATGAAGAGGCAGGCTTGTTTTCCAGATTAAAAAAACCCCAAGCAAACAAAATGGTACATGTCATGCTGGCAACTGAGAGGTCCCATGGCAAATGGAGGTTCTAACCTGCAGCCATCCTCCTTGTTTGAGAACAGCCTCCTTTGGGGGTGGAAGGAGGATCAGTGTTGAATTTGACAAGTAATCCTCTCACTAAAGGGTCTTCAACACTTGCTTTTCTGCCTTTCTCTTTAAAGCCCTCAGCTGAAGACCAAAATACCAATAAGTTGTATCCTGTTTATTGTGATCACAGGAATTCAAAAACCACAAAGAGAAAGGAAAATTAATGGAATAAAGTAAGCTGTGGGAAGAAAACCAGCTTTTAATGTGGTGTGCTAATGAGGTATGAAATAGGTGTGTAAGAAAATGTTTGGTAGCATCTTTAGAAAGTCTTGCAGCTTGCAGAAACAGAAATACAGGAATATTGTGGAAGGGAAGTAAACCAGTGCTTGGAGGAGAAGGAGTTTACTGTCTGCTACAGACTTAGTGTGAGAGAGAGTTTCTCTTCAGGCCCTGGCTGCCCTTTTGCAGAGCTGGCATCTCTTTCATGTGGAAGCTGAAGCTGGAATAGCTGTAAGCTCGAGGATACAGATGCCTTTGAACTCTGCTTTCTTATCATGAACTTTATAAGACATGGCAAGTGTGACTCCCTTCTGTTCCTGCACAGCTCTGCTGCTACACAGACCCAGCCCCTGGAGCTGCTGAGGACTGGGTCATTGAAGTCCTCTGGGTTAAAACAATTTGTCTTGCCTATCTAATTTTTTTCCCTTTTCTTCATTGAGTTGCCTCTAGTGGTCTCCTTCCCAGCCTGTCCCCATAAACCATCCTGCTGGTGTTAGATGTCTACATAGCATAGCTAAAAGGAGTGGTGGGTAAGAATGGAGTGAGAGTGGGATGGGAAGGCTTCCAGTGTGCATATTCCTTAGCCCAGCATTGCTGCCAAACTCTTCCTAATGGGGAATTAAGGAGTTGCTTGCACAAAGGGGTATTTTGCTTCCCAGGGGGTTTCACTGAATTTTGTTTCTGGATTAAAGTGCTAATTAACACAAAATAGTGCTGAATGCTTCACTGTAAGAGTAACTAACACTGTTGATAACTGGTGTATAAACATAATGTATGCTAATGAGATCCCTACCTTTGTAAAACAAAGCTGTTGATACTCTGTGTGTGTCCAGGCATTTTTAGTGGGCTGAGAGGTTTCCTTTCCAATGATAGATCATGCCTCTGTGAGATTTCCTTAAAACAGAAAGAATTTTTTTAGCTCCTCAGTGGTTTCTTTTCCCCTGTGCATTAGCTGTTTTTCAGTTCTTGAATTTTGATCAAGAGCTGCAGGCTACTTTTAGCTGGCTTTGGCTCATTAGTTTATTTGCTTCCAGACTATGTAATTTTTCTCTCCAAAGAGCTGAAATGACAAGACTGTGTCATTTCTACTTGTATCTAATAACAGCTTAATCCACAAATAATTGTAATCGAGTCACTAAGGCCACTGGCAGAGAATGGTGTGATCCAAAGACCCCTGCAATGAATGGGATCCTTCACTGAGGGCAAAGTGAAGCTTTGGGTGGAGCCCTGGGGTGCTGCTCCATCCACACGTGCACACATGTGTGACAGTGCTGGGCTGAGCCATGGAAACCAAATCTCAAAAAAAGGCTACCAGTTCTCCCAGCTGAGCACTGGTGAGTGAAGGAGAATGCTGAACAGACAGACAGGAGATGTGTTAGCAGCCCCCAAGGTAGCAGAGCAGTTGCCATAACAGCCAGCAACAGATGTTACCCAGGCCCTCATTGCTGCTGCTGGAATTAGAGCAGGAACAGAGGTCTCCCGGCTGCCAAGTGCATCCTTCGTGTGGCCAAGGTGTCAGTGGCAGCTCTGGAGTAGGCAGGGGGCTGATGAAAACATAAACAATAGCAGCAGCAGGGTTGCTGAATTGGTGCAGGAATTACTCAGCTGTGCCACTGTGCCCTTGTAATCCCATTAGGAAAGTCAGACTAACAAGGAGGGATAGGAGGGTCCCTCTGCAGGGTTTGCTGCTGGGGAGGCAGGGACATCTCACCAGCCTGTGAAGGGGTGCCAGGAGGATCTGAGAGGGAAGAGCAGGGTGGGTGCATTGGCAGGGCTGGGGGGCAGCTTGTGCAATGCCTGCCAGTGCTGCTGACTGTTTTCCACATGCACTCAAAGCTGTTCGCTCAAAAGAAATAAAGGTGATGAGTTTGTTGCTATTAAAGGACAGGTCTAAAGGATTTACCTTTTCTGGGAAATGCTTTAATTTGAATTATGATGTCTTTTGCCAGATTGCCAAGCAATTAAACTCTACTTAAGCCCAGAAAAAGTAAAACTTCCATGGAAAGTTTCCAATATAGTTCCTGGCTGAGATTGTGAAGAGGATATTATTTACAAATGTCTCATTAACAGGCATTATAAAGTTGATTATGCCCCTGTGGGAATTGATGACAAAACTTTCATGGCCTTCATTAGAAATGAAAACCTTTTGATGCAAGGTAAATATGGTTTTGGGTGCACATATAATAAAGTTATACATATTAGCTTAAAAGCAGCTGCTCTGGAAACCCTATTGGAAATTCTTAGTTTTCCTAATGTGTAGGAGAAATCCATTTTCTGTAGGTATTTTTAGTGCTAACTTCTTCTCCTGTGCTATTATCTTACACACTCTCCCATTAGTGCTTGCTGTGTTTCCAGGTCAGCCATGTGATTGCCGAGCATCCCTGCCTGCCTTTTGAATGACTTGCCAGGCAGGAGCCAGAGAGGCAAATTGTTCATGCTGGCTGCCAGCAGCAGCTTTCCCAAGTGTGGACCCACTGATAACACACAGAAACCCTCCCCTCTCACCCTGGGAAGGTCAGCACGGTGTGGTTCAGGGTGAGACCCTGCTCCTGTGTAGGTGTTTCTCTGTGGAGGCAGAGGGTTGTGTGTAGGGACACAAAACATCCCCACTGTTGAGAGGCATTTCAGAGCTACTGCTTCGCCTTGAGCCAGGGTTGTTTTAGCATGAGCTGGATGGAGCACACAGATTTCCTCCTTTTTGCCACTTGTTACGTTTACAACTCAAATGAACTCACTGTGCTTCAGAAAATTGCAAGAAGTGGTGAAAACATTGCAGCTCAAATCCCTCTGTGAGCTTTTCTTTCTGTGTGTGGTAAAAAACCCTGAGGCGAAGTGTTTTAAACCCAGCAGTGCTGATAATGAGAGTTAATAACTTCCCAGATATTGGCTTTTTTGCTACGTATGACTTTTTAAAAAAGGTATTTAAACTGATCCAGCCAGTTGCTGTGGATGCCTCTGTGTGTGTTTAATGAACAGCTGGCTCTTTTGAACTGGGAATTTTAATACTTTCAGTTCCACGGAGCTGGAATCGGAGGAGGCGGATAATTGTACGAGAGAGGCAGCGCATTTTCTCATGCGAATTCTGGAGCAGGGAGGGAGGGAGAGGAAAGCATCGTAATATTGCGTGTGTTTCTGTTTCAGTGGATCAAATCTTTCCTCTGTCTGCATCCAAGCTATTTGGTTGTGATCAGATGATCAGAGCTCAAGGAAGCGATTGGAGAGCGAGCTGGCTGCAGCTGCACTGTAGGCTGTTTTCAGGGACAAGGAGCCACTGTTTTTCAAACATAGCATAAACATAGAAGTTATTTTGTAGGCTTCAGGATGCAGATATGGGTTGTGCTGCCAGCATTGTTCTGCTCCAAGCCTTTCGTTCTGTGGTACAGAGGAACTGTCCACATATCTGCAGGCGCCGACGCCGAGAGGAGTTGTCACATGAAATTCTGCCGCTGGATAGCGATGATGAAATGAGCAGACCCAGGACTCTCATCATAATGGTATGGTATACTTTAACCAAGAGAGAGGTGACAGAATTACAGATCTGATGTGATTTTTTTTTTCTTTTCCTTTGACTATATATTCACAGAGAGCACTGACAGGCAGTTTGTCAGTTTGGGTAGTTTTGCTGGTAGATTTGCTGTATCTATAATGTTACTTTATAGGTGAAGCTGTAAGCTGCACATAAGCTCTGTGTAAAGTAAATGTTCTGTTATTTAATTGTTGGTGTGTTTTGTTTGTGAGATAGGCAGCACTGGAGCCGGTAGCATGGTTATGTTTTATTTCAGGCTTGGAATTCCAAACAGCAGACAGCTTAGGAAATGTTTGCTAAGTCTGTTCATCATAAAAAAACAAAAACAAACTCAAAAGCCAAGCCAAACAAACAAACAAAAAAAAATCTTTACTTGCACCCAGGATGCAGCTGGAATTCATATTAAGTTATATGCAAATAAACTCCCATGTATCTTTGCTTCAAACAGTTTGCAGCAGTAAAATGTTTGCTGGATCATTGCTTTCCAGTTTACTGAGTTGCCTCTGTTCTTTAATGAAGGGGAGCTGGAAAGGCTCTCAGTCTTCCTGAATTAAATTTTTATTTTGTGATGGGAATATAATAAGCACTACAGGTTTGTTAGAAATTAGTGACAGGGTTGTTCCTGATTATAAATCACTGTTTCAGAATGAGGAATACTCTTACTGCCTAGTTACTGCTCCTCTTTGCCAAATACACATATGGTGAGCATTTCCAGAACCCTGGAGTGGTTTGCATCTGAGGTGGCAATGATTTGTTGCTCTGTGGCTCTCACTTGGTAAAAGCTACCAAGACACTGAAAATAGTATTTTTGTCAGGGCACTCCTTTATATCATTTAAGGGGTAGAGAACCGATGAAGTTCAAAGCGCGCTCCCATGGTACTCTGATCCCACACAGGGCTGTAACTTAGTGGTAAAGGGTAACATTAGATAATTTAATAGCTGTCCTGAGCAGCTGTTTTGAATAGAGCATTGCTGCCCATGGAGAGGTGTGTGGTGCAGTCATGGCAATGATAGTAGCAGGGACCCAATCTCAGCAGTGCTTTTGTATCAGCTGAGAGTATTATCCAGTGCAGGAGGGAGTTGCATGGTCATAATGAGGAAGAAAACTGATTTCATCATTGTGAACCTGATGTTAAAGCTGCTTTTGCTCTAAAAATATCTATGTCTATTCAATAAACTTTTTTTCCTTCCACTTAATGGTTAAATAAATGACCTCAACAGCATTTAAATGAATAAACGTCTCCTTCCTGGTAGTAATTTCAAGCATGATGAAGTGAGAAGTGTCTGGAAGCACATGTGAGTATGGATCATCTGCATAACTTGCTTCAGTCCTTGGAAGAGAGTTGTCTTGGGTGTTGTGGCAGCAAACACTGTGCCAAACCCAGAAATACTCATCAGCAGCTTGAATTGTGCTGCTTTGTGGTGAGTCCTGTGAGATCAGGGCTCCAAGAGCAAAGGTCCCTGGGCTCTCAGAGAGGTGAGGCTTTACCCTGCAGTGTGGAGGGAGCTGTGGAAGGAGAGGCATTCTAGTCAGGATGGTAACAGGGGGTTAGGTTTTCTATGTCAGTGGTCAGTAGACTGGTGTTTGTACTGCCAAAGGGCTGCCCTTCCCCAGGAGCTTTGTGGGATCATTTTCTCCCTCTCAGTCCCTTTGAGAAGAAGAGGAGGAGGAGGAGTGATCCAGCCCTGTCCTGAGGGTCAGGTAGGTGCAGGCAGGCACTTTGGAAGAAAGCTGCTGGCCAGAGGTTGACTTTGGACACATCTTTCTCTTCAGGATGCGTATTATTACCATGCTTTTGTTTTGAAGTGGTTAATTATGTAAATATCTAAATGAGTTTGCCATTAAACCTTACAGTTAGGCTTAGGAATGATGTGCAGACCTGGCAAGCTGAGAAAAAAGCGCTGCTTCAGAGCACTTTGTGGTAGAATGGATGGTCCTGTTTCCACCTGAATTCATGTTACTTGAAAGAGCAGCATGATAAAGAGAGCTGGAGGCTACTGGGCCTTAATAAAACACATTATGGTCCTAACAAATTAGTTTTTCCCCTGCGTCTGTTGTAGGTCATTGAGGATTATGTCTGGATAATACAGTGGAGGCAACTATGTAGAGGAGCAAAAGAGTGTTTGGTTCCCAGTGTCATTGTGCACATTGTGCAGATGCCAGGAGCTAAACTACTCCAAATCAGTGCTCATGTCTGAGAACACTGAGCAACTGGAGTGCCTGAGAAGAGAGGTGAGGAAATCTCAAAATGTAGAATACCAGAAGTATCCTGATGGGCCTGGGTGTGATCATTTGGCTCCTGTCAGCTGAAGATCTGGCATTTTGTCTCTTCATGCCTTCAGGTGAAGTGGTCTTCCTCTCTGTAGCTTTTGTGTCACTGCCTGTATGTGCCCTACTGGAAGTGGGAGCCTTTGGTATTGATTTCAGGAAATAAACTCTGCCTTCTGTCTGAACAGCTTTTTGAATTCACCAGGGTCTGCTGCCTCTTCTTGCAAGTTTGCCTGTCCTTCATGAAGCAAAAGTAACATCTTGGTGTTGCCTTGGTATAGAAAGCAACTCTGAATCAGAGAGAACAGCAGTCTACCCTAAAATGCTTCAAGTAAACAGCTCTAGGGATGTGCCCCATTTTCCTTTGTTAGTCACTGAAGAGGAACATCCTGGTAGAATATTCTTCTAGGAATTGTTTTTGCCGGTGGCACTCCAAGCAGGAGATGCTGTGGGTGTGCTCTATGAGAAAAGAAAGGAAGAAGTCCCAAGCACAGCCTCCAGTTATTGCTTAATGGCTACCTACCAATCACTGTATGAAGCCTTTAGGCATCACAACAGGTATTTCTAACATTCTGGTCCTTGCAGAAAGTGAGGATTGATGTCTTTATATTGATAATTTTTTTTACTTCTGTTTGTTAGTTTAGAAATCTGGTTTTACCCTTAGGCAAGACAGATAAATCATTAATTTTAGACCTTGACTGGATTCACAGAGCTGGGAGAGATGTCAGAAAGAGAAAACTGTAAATTCTCTGTCAATTACTATTGTATGTCATCCTCTCTTGGGTGAAATTCTGAAATGTGCCAGAGACATGCAAAGTGTCCAAGCAACCTCTAATATGGTGTACAAGTTGAATCAATTTGTGCAGTAACAGTGATTTAATAGACCTTCGTTTTCTGTACCTTTAAGGACATGTCTGTGAAAACTGGCTTTCAAAATAAGTTTATGAGATGATGAGGTTTGAAAAAGAAACCTAACTAAAAACCTTTCTAGAATAAATGCAAATGGCTGTACATGCTGTTTGCACAACAAAAAGGAGAAGAGGAAGATGCCCAAAGGAAGAAAATGAAGTATGTGGATTAGAGCTGTTTTGGTGTTTTAAGGGGGGCACTAACATTCCAGATGATGGTTTGCATTTGGAACTCGTGACTTGAAGTTGAGCTTTATCTAGTAGGTCACTCTTTGGGTTTTTCATGCAATATATTAATTTGTGGAATAAGAGCAAAGCTTATTTAAGGATATGATTCTACTTTCCACCACCCTCAGCTTTCCTGCCCTTGGTAATAAATTACATTAAAATGTAAAAAATTGGTTTGCATTTTGAATAAAATAGTGTAACTTGAGCTGACTTATTAGCTTGAACACAGCAATATTCACTTCATTAATGCTGCCCAAGCTGCTTCTCAGGCCACTTAGTTTGTAAATGGATTTTTACTCTTCTAAAAGCAGTAGAGAGAACAGAAGCATGGCTTTGAGAATTTTCTGTCATCTGGTATTGAAATTTACCTCCAGAACTGTGTTCCTTAAGTTTTGTTGCATGGTCTGTGTTAATTTTCTACTTTTAGTTGTAATAATTTAGTGCACTCATCCCATTTGTATGCATTTCTCTCCTGTACAATATAAATGCTATCAATGGGTGGCAGCTCTAAGAATTGCAGCATCTCTGACTGATATCTTATTATGTGGGAATGTGGCTGTGTGCACTCCAATGATGGGGAGTTGCAGTGCCTTTTGGAGGCTCAACCATGGGAGCAGAAGGGTATTCCCTTCCTGCAGTGTCTTGGAGGAAGGATTGTCTTTGCAAACCAAGATTATCCAGAGCTGCAAAATAAAAAAAAATCCTCAAAATTTTCATGACTTCTTAGCTCAAGCCAGAAGCTTCAATGTGTAACACATTTTTAAGCAACGATAAGCATATGGAGCTTTATTTGACCTTAACTTTCACTTCAGCACTTGACCTCAGCAGGAACAGAAACAGGCCCAGGTTTGAATAAATGAATAACATTTGAGTGTAAAGAGGAGAAGCAGTAAGTGATGCACAAAATGCAGTTCTGCTTCAGAGCCATTTTGGCCACTGTTCTTGTTACCTTTGCAGCTTCTTTGTGTGCTGTGCCCAGTGCCCCTCAGAGCTGTGAGTGACTGCCAGCTCTTCCCCTGGGCACCAGGGACAGTGTCCCTTGCTGCTCCTCAAAAGGATGTTGGGTTTGTTTTGGTGTTGACCCATTCAGACAGCAGCTGTGGCTCTGGGTAGAGTTTCTTATATACATAGGGAAGAAAATGTGAGTTGGTTTTCATTCTTCAGCGTTGCAATACCATGTAGTGTTATGCATATGGTTCAAGAAAAGCTGGTGTTAAAAGTGGCCTTTTACCACTGAGCAAATCTTCTCCACCTGACTTTGGTACTCTGAGCAACGTTTTATATTGCTTTCTCTTCTTATTAGTGTTGCAGCAATGTGTATAGTATGACAGTGTGTGAAATGTAATTATTATGAATGTGTTAACCAACATTTTTATGACAGCTTATGAAGAGTGTGGGCTCAAAGCAGTAAAGTGATAAAAACAGTCTCCTATGTATATGAGGAATCTATTCTCTTTTTTCTAGTGAAAAAAGAGAGAAGCAAGCTATTTATTTGTAAGTGATGCCTACCTGAAAGGATAGGATATAAATTAAAGAGGCACAGAATGTCTCTTAAGTCTCAGTCCTTGGGAGTGCCTTGAGAATGTGATTTATGCATGTGACAAAAATCCCAACTGAGGATGTGTGTTCAAAATACTACAGACAGAAGAAAATTCACCTATAGCAGCCCTTAGGTATAATTTCAGAGCACTTCTCTGGATTTTTTTATGCATGTCTTGGGCTGCATAAGGAGTTCCAGACTCATGACTTTGTTCAAATGATTTGGTCTTTTGCTTCCCCCAGTGAGGTTTTGGTATGTGTGGCTGCTGCTGGCACTGTGCTGACCAGGCTGTGGACATGGGTTATGTTGATAGTTAATATCTTCAGAAATTAAGGGATAACAGTGATACAGCCTGCTGCAGGATCTTGGCTGAGAAGCAGGTGGTCCCATGCTCCATTACAAGGAGCCTCCTCTTCCTTAGGCAGGATTCACAGCATCCTGCTGGATTTGGCAGCACTGTCACTGCCTTAGCTCACTGGAGGGAGGCTGTGGCAGCACAGGCAGTCTGTGGAGCCAGAGGAGTGCAGGAATCCCCCAGTGAAGCTCCATTCACACTCCCAGCACAGCGCAGGTGTTGGCACTGCAGCACCAGTGACAGCATTCCTGCAGGGATCCGCAGCTGGAGCACTGACCTGCAATGGGCAGGGCAGCTGGAGAGCCCCTGGCTGGCAGGGACAGTGGCAGGGTGGTGGCAGCAGCTCTTGCCTCTGAACGTGCGCTCACTGTCTCTGGCCCGGGCTCTGGCAGACTGGGTCTCTCTGGCTGAATTAGGGGGAATTGCAGCTGGTTCCAGAAGAGCACAAAGGAACAGTATATTAAGCTCATGCTTTCAGAAAACGATATCAGTGCCAGCCCTCAGCCCTTGCCTCTTACTGGCCCTAACTCACTGCTGGCTGCCTTCCTGAGAGCCGGGCTGGGCTTTATTTTTCCCACTGTTGTCAGTACAGAATCCTCTGAGTAGCACTGAACTGGATTTAAATGCATATAGCTGAGGCCAGAGTCCATTTCAGGCCTTTGGCCACAAATATGGGGATATTGATTTAGCTTGGAAACAGCTGTGCCCTGTCAGAGGTATGCTGAGTGAGGAAGGGCACCATGAAGACACTGGGGCCCTTAGAGAACGCTGGCCAGCCAAAAGTACTGCCAAAGTAAAAGCTGTCGAGGCAAAGACAGTGTGTAAGAGAGGAGGAGTTAAGTGATGAGAGAGAATCCAAGTGGGAAATGCCATTTCTTCTCATCTGAAATTAAATAGGCACACTGATGTTAAACTCTGGTCAGATATTTGATTTTAGGGGCTTTGCTTTTACTTCAGAGTGAGTATGTCTCTTTCTCACTGATATTAAATTCTCCTCCCTTGCTCTTCTTCCATCTCCTCCTTCCCAAAGTGTAAAACCATTTTCTGCTTTGACTTCAGCATAAGGGTACACTCCATTCCCCTGCCCTGCATGGATCAGAAATCTGAATGGAGTGCGACAGAACTGTTCCTGATATTTCTCACTTGCATAAAATTTCTCCTTTACAACACTAATCTTAATACACTTGTTCTAAACCTAGTTTAAATAAATCAGAATGGAGTTTAGCACATTTCAGACAAAAGCATTATGCCAAGTTTCATGGCTCTTGAGGGTCTGAGTTGCTCTGTAGCCTCTCCAGGAACCCCTGGGCAGCAAAGCAAGATTATGTGGTAACAGGAGTCACTTCTCTTCATAGCAGCTGCTCAACCATTCTACCATCAGCTGTGGCAGAAAGTTGAATGGATGAGTAGACACTGTGAGTGCACCTGCAGTGTAAAATTAAGTGTGATCAACCGTGTGCTGCGAAACCTGGTGGGGGTAGCTTTGTTCTTGGTTTTTTTCTGTGCATCTCAGGGGGATTCCCACCTGATTTCACAAAACCTCTCAAGAGATTCTGGCTTCTAGATTACATTTCCTGAGTCAGAGAGGGTGTTGATGAAAGGCAGCAGTGCTTCATGACTGTCAGATGACTGCTGTCCTTGTGGGGGTGAATACAGAGCAGCTCCAGCTTGCAATAGCTCCTGTACTGGAAGGGGAACTGGACAAACACAGGCAAATGGTTTTGATGTTCACTTGACCAAAGAGAGGTTTGTAAAGGCAAAACACAGGATTTAATTTCTAGGTGTTAGCAGCATTTCAGCCTGTTTGAGGCTGTTAGCTGGTACTGGCAGCTCTACTTTTATAAGTAAAGCAAAAATTAAATTACCTGCTGAAGTACTGCACTGAATTCTTGTTCCCTGCAGTAACATTGTTCAGGAACATAGGAAGAGGTTTGTTATCTTTAGAGTGTTTGAAGCTAAGGAAGATGAAGGAAAATGAGCTGTCAAGGAAATATGGGAACCATTTGGGAAAGCTTTCAGCTTTCAAATCAATTCCTTGGATAATTAAGGCTTCCAGCTTGAATTGGTGATTGGAGGAATATTGAGGAATATTTCACAATAGTGAAAGGATTAGGATTCAGGATCAAAAAGCAAGTCACATGAACAGTTCAGGATGTTTTGGGTGGCAAGGGTTTGACATCATCTCAAGGCACTATTCCAAGTCTAGTCCAGCTGAAGCTGCCTCAAGACCATGGGCCATGATTTCCAAGGTGTGGTAGCTGTACATGTGTGCACACATTTCCAGTCAGAGAGGAACTGTTTACTTCATTGTTCTGGGGATCAATTATTTCTCTTATTTTAAACTCTGTAAGTAAATATATTCCATAAAAATGTACTTTTATTATCCTGTTAATGTGGTGCCTCTTCAGAAGAAAATGTTATTTTCTGTCTAAACAGAAAGACACTGAGTGCAGTATCTTACTTTACAATTGCTGTCTGTTAATAATTACTGCAAATTTGTGGTCAGCTTAAAAATAATAGATTCTCTGTGTGTGGTTTTCGATGAAAAATAGGCATTGTGATGTTTGTTGGACTTTCCTGCCTCAGGGATCACTCTGAGTACAGTGTATGGAGCCAATTGAATTGAGTACTTCATGCCTTTGGTGTTTGTTTTTCCTCACTTCTCATCTGTCAACTGCTGTGCTCATTTTCTTTTCATTAGTATTGATACTTGCATGAAGATGAGTCGGCCAGATTCAGCTGTCAGTTAAATGTGTGCAAATCCAGCAGAATAAGGTTTTGAGTTTAAAGCAGTAAACCAGATCAGAAGTTTAATTCTGTGCTGCTTGTATGTTTCTCTCCCCAAAAAAAGAAATCATGAAGTTAGAGTGGAAAATGCGTGTGGCCTTGCTGGATCAGTCAGAGGTTGGCTCTGGAAAGAGGATGCTGAGAGTTGAACATTGTACCACCAATCATCACTCATGACTTTCTCTGGCATTTCAAGTAAGGGTTTGGTGTTACTACCTTGATGTTTTCCACAGGTTGTGACTTATGTGCTAAAATTAGCTTGTGCAGAGTATAAGCCTTAGCAGTAAAGAGATTAATTACTGAAATGTATATTCCTGGAAGCAGATGCTCCCCCCTTGTCTGAGATGTTTCTGCCATTAGTAAATTATGTGCAAACATGCATTGCAGCCATCGCTATAGGAGATCTGATCTTAATGAGATTACAGAGAAGTTCTTGAGAGAAACTGCTCTTGGAATTGGGCCTATTCCTTCTCATTTTTGGATCCTTCTCTTTTATGGCTTGAAGTTAAAGAATAAAAAGTGCTCACACAGCTGATCTACTTCTTTCTTTTCAGTGCCTTGGCCCTTTCCCTGTCTTTAACCCATTCTCCCATGAACTTGAGCAGGCCTTTCCCATCTCCCTAGAGCTCCCCAGAAAATGCATCCAGCTGCCTGTTTGGTCTCTCCACCTGCCTGGTGGTTCCTGATCCTGACTTTGCTCATCCCAGCTGTGACTCTGGTTGGTTTTTGCAGCGCTCCATTTCCTCCAGCTATTGAGCACTGTCAGCTCTTTGGTTTTAAGCAAGGGCAAAGCCCTTAAGGAGGTGCAGTGATCTAAGCAGTTACCTAAGAGCTTGTTCGTTGCCAGGAATGTCCAGTTCCTTTGGCCTTTTAACCTTGCAATTGGCTCTCCTTTTATCTTTTAAACTGGGCTGTTAGGAAAGGAACCAAGTCCCTTGTTTGCTGTCTGCTCCCAGGGGTTGGACAGGTGCTCCCTGAGACATCCTCCAGATGAATGTGGGCATCACATGTGATAAAGGGCAAGCAATCCTGACCTTGAATCTGGTGCATCCAGCAGGAAAAACTCACAGTTGCTTTGCACTTTCCAGTATTTCAGATGCACAATATGTTTTGTTGTTCATGATGCAGCTGGTTCTTCATGATGACTGTTTGCCCCTTGCAGCACCTGATTTTGTTTGTGCTGACAGTGCAGCAGAGATGTCACTTGGGGAAGGACTCATGACTGGAGTGTTTGTGCATCTGTCACCTGCTTTTGTTCAGAAACCCTCTGACCAAGCAGCTCTGACTGACAGCATGCTCATTCCTCATCTCTAAATGCAAAATATTTTAGCAGAATGTATGGAAGTATATAGAATACTCATAAACACGGTTTGAACAGAAAACTGTTTGGAAATAATAGAAATGTTTACTAGCATGTCCTTCATTCTGCTTTTTAAATGAAAGATAAAAGTGAATCCAAGCCTAGAATTATACCAACATGTTTTAGCCTGTCCTCTCTGAATCTAAATGAAAGTGTAAGTATCACTTAATAAAATGGAATTCTGAAATGTTTTACTGTGTAAAAAAAAGCCAATTCTTGAAGAATGCACCAAAACAGACCTGCCCAGATGAAATGTTTGAGATGAGTTGACATAAAGTTTATACCAGCTACCACTGAGAAGTTTCTTTACACAGTATTTTTAAGCTGCCAAAAGCTTTTGTACGTGCTAAGTGCTTGCCAATTTTTCTTTTTTAAACGAACTCAAAGGCAATTTTAAGTTACATGAGCCTGCAGAAAGAATCTGAATTAGTGGCTAAACTTTGTTTTTTGTAAAATGCATTCAAAAGACAACTGTATTTCTTGGAAATATTTTCAAAAAAGGTTTTGTTCTTTGAGTCAGGACGTGTCTGCAGTGTTTTCAGACAGAACAAGGAGCTGAGTGAGGAGGAACTGCAGCAAACTCTGCTTTATTTCCCATCCACATCCTTTTCTGGCACTTGTTTATTCCTGGCTGTAGTGTGTATTTGTAGGAAATCAGAAGTTAACCTTTTAGTTTCTGATTTCCTGACCAATTCTTTTGTTTCCAACTCAAGTGGCACTTAATAGAACCAAGAATCATGATGTCCCAGCAATTTCCCAGTAAAAGGGAATTGTTTGGACTTTCCAGAATTTCCATATTTAAAAAAAACCCCGAATTTCCAGATTTAAAAAAGACCTCTTGATACAGAGTCAGTTGTCAGTGACCAGTTCAGGGTTGGTACAAGGCAAGAGTGAAAGTGCAAACAATTGTGTCTGAGTGTTGGATGCAAAGAGCAAGACACGGGATGGGGAGGAATACTGGCTTGTGTTCATCCCATTGGAGAAAGTCATCCAGAAAGGGTGAAGGAAGAGGAATCACTATGATTGAACTCTCTGCCTTGCAGGGGCTGGGACCTGGAAGCTTCAAGCAGCTTTACTGTGTTAAGAATGACAGAGTTTTGGTCCTGTTTTCCAGTTCACTGAGGAATCGTAAATAAATTTTGCTTTTTGCTCTGTCCTTGGATAGGAGAGTTCTATAGCAACTTCTTGGGAGGCCTTTAATACCTCACAGAATTCAGGCAGACTTACTGGAATTGGAAAATTACAGGGAAGGGTGAGGAGGATCAGCAAAACTACATTTGTACATAAAGGCTGGGCCTGGACTGGCCTGAAAAATAACTGTCAGGGGATATGGTGGAAGTCATACAAATCAAGAATGGTCAGAGGCTTTGTAGACTTTCCTTGCAGTTTTTTTTGTCAGAAAAGTGAGAGAAGATGAACTAGAGATCATCAAATTAAACTTATGGGGGACAAGTTTTGGGGGAAAAAATGTACAGAATTAATATTCAAACTGAATTTCCCTGTCACAAAATGTATAAGTTTGAAGAATGAAAAAAATTGTGAGAGAAAAGCAGTAAATATGAGAGGTAGTAAATATACTGATGCTGTCTCAGGCTGGGAACCTGCATGAGTGCAGATTGAAAGCGTATTCAGGAGAAATTCTGTTTGTGTAGTTCTACCTGAGCACCTGCAGACACAGGAGCAGAAATATGGTTTAAATCCTACGTGTTATAACCGTGCTTACAAAAACTGAAATTTGGCATGAGATAACTGAAGGAGTAGGATTTGATGGATTCCATTCTCTCTTTTTTTTTTTTGGTCAAGGCTGGGTTACATGTAGTTTTAATGACTTTACAAGGGCTCACTCAGGGACCCTAAGCACTGCCACTTGGGTATTTTCCTTGTGGGTTTTGCCTTCTTATTTTGCTAATACTGAAGATTGCATATTTTTTTGTGTCTCAATTAGGACAAGCAGTTTTTAATTAAAAAATTAAACACAAAGGCCTGGGAAGGTGAAACAATTCTCTGGGTTTACAGAAAGTTGTGTCAGAGTGAGAAATACCGTATCAGATGTTGGCATAATTTAATGATGCTGTTTTATTGGTGTTCCAGGAGAACAGAAAGAGAAGGACAATGTCAAAGGGGTGTGAATTGTCTTTCTCTTTTCCACACACCAAATTTAATTAATGTAAATCTGAATTGCAGCGTTTTATACTTCACACCACTTTTTTTTCTAAAATGAGAAAATAATCTTGCTTATTTGCTGTTGAAATTTGTGTGCCTTTTGTCTCTTCCAAAATGGTATTATTTAGCTTTCAATCATAGGATCCAGATGATGAATTATTACATGCAGTGTCTTTCTCAATTGCTTAAGATACCTACAGGCACCAGAAGAGGATATACAGGAATTTGTGACATTGAATGTAAGTTACAAATATATGATATCAAATATGATAACGATTGTAGAGTCAGTCTGCACATGTATGGAGGAGAGAATGCTTTAGTATTAAAAAAAAAAAAAAAAGGAGAGGATTCTAGGATGTTTTATATTAATATTATAGCATTGTAGATATTGATTGTGACCTTGAGTAAATGAGTGATTTTCCCAGCTTCCTTTTGCTTCAGTTATTCCAGCTGGAAAATTGGATGAAAGTGTGGATCCTCTTTATAAACCAGATGTCCGATCTGAGGTTTTTCTTGGTAAAGAAAAAGAAAAAAAAAATCATTTTTGCAGCATAGTAGAGACCTGAATAAAATTAAAATTTTATTAGGATTTATTATTTATTAGGATTAAAATTACAGTCAGAAAAGCCAGCAACAGGAGCCGAAGGCACAGCTGCGTTTTCAGGTCTGGAGATAGTGTAAATTCAGATGATTAAATTATTTAATCACCTTTCTTGTCCCTTCATCACTATGTGTGTTGCTATCAAGGGCTGATTCCAGTCCAAGCAGACGAAAACAAAAGGGATAATATTCGTTTGAAATTTCCCAACGGGTCAAGCTAAAGAAGAAATTAAAGTAATTGCATGTTTTCCTTTTGTACACATCAGCAGGACGACGTTGCTGATGGGAAGTTTATTCTTCCAACCCCAGTGCTGGTGTGAGGAGCAGCATTTTGCTCGCTTAAAGAGAGTGAGCGCAGCCCAGTTTATCCCGGGCTGAGCAGGGCAGGCTGGGGCAGCAGCCCGGGGGTGGCTGTGCCCTGCTGTGCCCTGGTGAGGCTGCAGTGCCCTGGGCAGCCTGGCACTGGCACAGGGACCCGCTGGCAGCACCGTGACACACGAGCAGTGCCCTGCTGCCTGTGCTGCCCCCGGGGCCTGCCCACAGGGCTGCCGGGGAGGAGAGGAACAGCAGCAGACACCAGAGCTGCTGTCTCTAGACCAGACCAGCAATAGGATCTCCAAGACCCTTTTCGTTTTCATTCAGCCTCGTGGCAAAGGAATGCGTTGCATTTGTGCCAGGTGCGGGTGGGTTTCCAGCTTGGAAAGCTGCTGGATTGATGCTGCTGTTCCATCGGTGTTCTTGCGGGCTGAGCTGATAGAAAGGCTGTGGTGGCAAATTGAGAGCAGGGTGGTGTGTGCAGGGGAGCAGCATTCCCGGGCTGTGGGACAGGGGGAACTGCCTCTGGCTCAGGCCAGCCTGCTTCCCAAACAGGAGGACAGCAGGATGTGCTTTAGGAGCTGTAAACTCAGCGAAGGGGGGGAGCAAATGGCTTTTGGAGTGTGGCTGTTAGCAGCCAGCCCTTGTGTTTGCAAGGGCACGCTGAGGTGAGAAATGGCCATGGGGTGTGGGCAATCAGGCTGGGAGCTGCTCAATTCCCTCCCAAGGTCTTCTCCTCAGCCCCTCTGGCCGCGGGTGAATCCTCTGGCAGGGCACAGACTGGCATGGACAGCCTGTGGATGGCTCCTGTCACCACCAGTTGGTCTGGAGGGGCTGTTTCAGCCTTGCATGCAGGGCAGAGAGACCCAGCAGCCTCTCCCAAAGGTGTTCAGTGTGAGTGCCCTGACAGCTGGGGCACAAAGAGAAGGTGGAGGCAGCAGGGAGGAATGGCTGAGATCAGCAAAGCACGCTGCTCTGCCTGGGAAGAGCAGAGATGGATTGACACAGGCAGGGTCTCTGGCATCAGGGAGTGCTAGCTGGAAAGATCTGTTAGCAGGGCTCTGACAGATAGAAGGGCTGCTTTTCATGGATATTTATGCAGGGGCATCGTCCCCCTGCCTCGGAGAGCTCACCTTGTGTGCTGATGTCGTTTGGACTGTGATGGATTCCCAGCCCTTTGCCTGCTCAGGGCGAGCTGTGTGGATGTGTGGGCAAAATGCAAGCACCAGCTGCCCTAAAGGCTTTGTGCAGTGTTGGTGTGCAAGGCTTGATATATCAGCTTAAGCTGTTAGACCATAAATGGAGTCGTATTTCTCAAAAAAACAATGTCATTCCATTTCAGTTGATTCAATACCAGAAGGGTTTTGCAAAAAGCTTACTTTAGATGTAGTTTTTCTAACTCAGTTGTTTTACCTCTCTGTTTACATTGTTTTGGTTTCATATTTTTCCTTCTTTTTTTTTTTTTTTTTTCAGGACATGTTCAAATGTTCATGGATCAATAGTCAGCATTTGATTCCAAAATATGACCTCTTGGTTTGATTTGGGGTTTTTTTGATGGGGGGAGGAGGAGAGGAGAGAATGTTCAGTCTGACAAAGGGATTGGGATGGAGGTCACTGGTGCTTTCTGTTGTCTTTGTTAGATGCCAGTAAAAGGCATCTATCTGTCCCTGGCCCCAGTGTAGTGATCTGCTTTACCTGTCCACCATGAAGCTTTTGGGAAGTGCAGATTTTAGGTGCAGTCCCAAACCTCTCCAGAGCACCCTCTCTCCCCAGTGCCTGGATGATGCAGGTAAGATGAACGTGTGCTGTCCAGCCCCTGTCGCCTCTTTAGTCCCACAGTCCTATTGGGAGATTTTTGACAGTCACATCTGAAAAAAAACACATCCAGTGTGTGGACACTCAGTGCAATCAATGTCCTAGAGAGCATTCTGAGCACAGAGAGGCCAGTGTGTAATATCTGATCCTTCTGGCTTTGTCCAAACACAGAACTGGCTTCTGGCAGCACTGCCCTGTTCAGGGTGTCACAGACCGTGGTGGGGAACTTGCTGGGGGATTAACACTGAAGACATGAAAAGCAGCATCAACCTGTATATCTGCACTGCCTGGATGCTGTGGGATGTTAACTGTGTAAATCTCCTCACTATTGGCCTCTCTTGGTATTGATGAGTACTCCACCTATGTCTCCAAATTTTAAAGAAGATTATGTGAAAATATTAAAATTTAAAAAGGAAAATATAAAGAGGTCTTTGTGACTCTCTCCAGGAACCATGATTTTTCTTCTTCTCCCCAGTACCTGAGCTGATAGCTGCCTGTTCCCCAAGTGCCAGCCTGTAACCGTGGTCACAGAGTGCAGGATGTTTCTGGTTCAGCCCCAGGGGCTGGGTGCTGGACAGGGCTGGCATCCTCTGGTTTTTCTTCTGCACCTGTATTGTAGTGGTTCTACCAGGAACCCTGAAGTGCTAGAAGTGCCACAAGCCATCCAAGGAGGGTAGGGAGATCTTATGTGCACTCTGCCAAGGTGTCAAACATTAGGTGTGTCAGAAGATCTCTCAGTACTCATCTAAGCTGGGCAAACTTTCTGAATGTCAGTGTCACTGTCATCACAGGGGTCTTAGTTTATAAATTAAACAAGCTTTTTTATGAAACTTGTTTTTCATTTCAGCATTTAACCTTAGCATGGGCATAATATGCAGTTGGTGCAGATTGTTCTAGCAAAAGGAGTTTTTTTTACTTGTTAATGAAACTTTTTCTCAAATCTGTTAAACAAAAGGCCTGAGTCAGGATTATGCAATTATTTGTATATTCACTGGCATAAGTCAAGATTGTATTTTTGACTTGCACTCTGTTTGTTCAGGTCAGCATTGCTCCCAGACAGAAGTCCTAAGCTGAAGGGAAGCATTCATTCCCTGAAATTTGCTATGAAATTGATGTTTGCATGAGATTTTATTTTTCTTCTCTAAATCTGGGTGGAAAAAATGCCAGTGTGACAAACAAGAGTATCAGTCCTTGATCCTTCTTCGTTGGAGCTGGTAGATTGTATTACTGCAGAAGGACAGTATGGTGAATTGATTATTTGCTACACAGCAGCCCAAATATTCAGCCTGTTTCAGGGTGTCTTGTATGTTGAAGATACAAACTTCAGGAGCTGAATTTTTGTGTCTTTCCTAGCAAAGCACTATTGAAATGCATTTCCCAATGGTCACATGATATAGCAGTGAATTAGTTCTGTTCAATGGTATTTTTTTACATATTGCTGTAAATCACAATTCAAACTGAAGTAAATGAAGCATGACAGTGAATACATAGATCTAAAAGGGAAATGAGAAACCCTAGAAGAAATGGTGGAAAAAGGGAATTAAAAAGTTACTAAAGAATCCGTTGGAAAATTAAATTCTAGTGGTTCTGCAGCAAAAGGAATGCATAGTTTTTCCTGAACTGGAGCAGAGATATCAAATATCATTGTTCCTCCCTTTTGGATATTCATACATTTCTGAAAACTGCTGGGAGCAGATGAACATGTCCCACAAAGCAGAGCAGAAGGCAATCAAACACTTAATTGACTACTTTACATAATGGATTGTTTTTTGAAGGGCATCAACCTCCTTATTTTGACTCTATGAATTGGGTACAACAGTTCACAATGTAAACCAAGGCTTGTGGTTTTCCCGGGATCAAATACCTCTCTTCTTGCAATACCTTGAGGTATGGATAATACTTCTCACCTTATACATTTATAGTCCTGAATTTAAAACCAGCACAGGAGCTTTATTCACACTAACATAACATGACCAATTTTATCATTATCTAAAATTATCTGGCATCTTCAGCTGAAGAGATAGAGAAGTCTTGAGGAAAAATTAGGAAATCTTTTACAGTCACACTGATGCTAATGAAGTTTGCTTTGTACTTTGCTACAGGACAAAGCATTAGTAGACATTTGAATGGTTTTTTTATTCCCCATTACAAGAGGGATTTGCATCCAAAACAGATCTAAGAAAGTGGTGTTTTTATTTGCAGTTGTTTACTATTATTTTGGTTCATATCTCTGTGTGAATGCTGTAGCCTATTTGTTATTTCAGTGCTTCAACCTTTTAATTCCTTGGTGTTGAGAAAATACAGTGATTTTAGTATTGTTCCTGAAAACCTATCTGCCAGAGATATGACAATAAATCAGGATTAATAATAATATTAGGAATGAAAATCTTTTGGAGGAAAGACACTCAGTGGAGTAAACTGGATGAGGACCAGCTGGAAACATGAACCAAAGTTCATCTTTTGTATTATTTTGGAGTAATACAAGTTCATTAAAGTTTCAGGAAGTGCTGGTGACCCTTATCTCAGTGGAAAGGGCGCCCTGGAGAGGCTCCTCTGTGCTGTGGGAGACAGGAAGCTGAGGAGAGCCTTCCCAGGGAAAGGAAGGATGGAACTCTGCTGCTTCAGTGTCACAGCTGTGTTAAGGAGTGGATAAGCGAAGGAGCCTCTGAGAGGAACTGATACCTGCCCAAAGTTAAGCCAGCAGAGCTGATGATTCCAGCATTAAATTTAACTTCTGGCAAGGACCTCTGGTCTTGGCAGCCTCATTCCCTGTGTTACACGAGAGGCACCAGGGACTCCAGTAGAGATAGCGTGATAGTTTGAGAGAAAACAGAGGTGATCCCAGCTTGGTTAGTGCTGTGCTTCTGCATTGGTAGCCACTTGAAATGTCTGCATACCTTGGCAAAGGGTTTCTGTTGTCTTTTTTTTTTCCTAGTGCCGGACAGATGCCTTTCATCACTAGGTAGCACAGTGAAATCTGTTTTAGAAAGCTGGTAGCACTCAGTCTGAAGGAGGTGATCTCAAAGGCAAAGCTGAATGACAAAGCTAATGATGAGATGAGGGGTTAATTCAAGAATAGCACCGTGTTGTAACTTTGGAAGAGGAAAGCAACTGATCAGACGGATGTGGTTTTGTGGTGTTCAGGTCAGACATGCTGGGCTCAGTGTCTCTGCTCTCCTGAAATGGAAACCTAGCGTATGGAACAATCCTTGGAACTCCTGCAGAGGTTTGTTACTCTGGAGCAAATGTTACTAATCTTGGGAAATGTGTGAAAGAGTTCCTGGAGTTTGTAGGACTCAGAAAATTAAGACACACAGGATAAAGTGGCAGATCTCAAACAGAGTAATTAATTAATTCAAACAAGTTGTGAGAATGATGCTTATTGTCCAGTTGGCAAAAAACACAGAATGAGAAAGCAGAAAAACTATCCCTTTGTCCTAGCTATGCACACAGATATTCAATAAAAATAAAAACCTAATGCATGCCTCATAAGGGCTGTGTGCATAGGAGAGTGCAGCATTGCTGCTGCAGCAGGATGAATCCTCAGCTGGAACAAAGAAGAAAAGGGTCTGTGTGTGTGCCTGCACATGTGTGGGCACTGAGGGGGTTTGTTCAGTTTTAAAAGACCTTTGTGCCCTGCCAGCCTTTGGGCAGCTGAGCAGGGGGTGAGTCTCCTACCTTAATTAAGAATTTGACTGGCTATATCACAGATCCTGTAGCCACTGCACTTCTGAGGCACTGAGTGAGGGCTTCTAACTTGTCAGAGTGCTGCTAGGATTTCTCCTGTGTGGGGAGTGGGCAAGGTGGGTATCTGTGGAGCAGGCTCAGTCTGGCATCTTCACTTCTCAGTTGGAAACAGGGTGTGAAGCAAGCAGGTTCTTGGCTGGCAGGTTACAAGCACTTCTAAAATCTGGTTTTTACAAGCCAAAAATTTTGGGTTTTGGGCATTAGCATATTGATTTCTCTGTTTTCCCCTTTTGGTAACTGTCTGCAAATTTAGGAATTTGCAGAGTTCTTCCTCTTATTGGTGTTTCACACCACTTTGAAAGGGGAACTGCTACCTTGATCCAAAAACAGAGATGGCCCTGGCAGCACAAACCTGTCACTGCATGCTCTGTGGTCCAGGTCAGCTACCAAGGGGCTCTGTAAGAGAGGGCTGCTCTGAATGACTTTTTTTTATCTTGCACACGCACATGCACAAGAAGTAAGAGTGCAGCTGTTTTCGAATCGGGCAGGGTGGTGAGGAGAAAGGATGTAATGGTGCTTGAGGCAAAGATGTTCACTTGCAGCGTTTTTTCTACAACTTCCTATTTTGATTTGCGTTAGAGGTGGGGACTGGGTGAATTTATGGTTTAATGAGACGGTCTTGCCTCAATAGCAGAATGTTGTTCACAGGAAGAAATGAGTTATTGCTGGTTTTCTTCTTCTTTCTGTTCAGTTACTGTGGATACAGCGTGTAACTTTTAGACCTACTTCCCCCTTGAGCAGCATATGCAGCTTCCAGTTGTTGTGCTGAAGCTGCTGAAGGAAGGAGGTTAAAAGAGCACAGTTTTTAAACAGATATTTGTTGGCTGCTTAATTCCTACGGATACAATGAGCTTTCGTGGGAGATTCAGAAGGGAACCCAGTGAACTGCGGAGGAAGAGAAAGACCATTAGGAGAGTGAATCAAGGAGAAATTCAGAGATTAAGCTGTGTGAGTATGCACCTTTCTTCCACCTCTTCCGAGAAATGGCTAAGAAATTGCAGGTCACTCCTAGGACTATGCTTTGGAAAGAGTAGGATTTATTGCTTGTTGTTTGTGTAGGATTCACCAAGCCCCTTTCAGTCTGTGGTTAGGGACTGAGCACTGGAGAATGAGACTGAAGCACAGCGAGTTCAGGAGTTTACAGAACTCAGGCACATTAGGGAAACTTTTATAGCCTCACATTGCTGATCAGAAACATACTGAGAGCAGCAGGGTTTGATAGTCTCTCTGACACCTATAGCAAGTTCCATGAAAATTCATAATGCTGCTTCTGGAGTGGGTAGTTCCTCTGTGCTAATTCAAAGTTCGTGGTCTGTGATGGGCACTTCTCAAGGCCAGGAAGAGGAGGAAGACAGTGCAGGGAGCCCCTGGAAAAAGCTCCAGAACCTCTGGTGGAAAGCTAGGGTGAGGTTCTGCCCCATGGGCTACACAGCAGCTTTGCCACCGATGGCTTTGGGACAGGACTGAGCCTCCTCAAAATGCGCTGTGGGGCAGAGGGAAGCTCACATTAACTGCGTGGTGCCTGACCTTTCCTGACTGAAATTGAAACTGCAGACAGCAAGAGGTAAAACACTTAGAGCCTGCTGTTGAGGAGTCTTAGGCAAGTACTGGTTTTCAGTGTATTCTCTTCACTTGAAAGTCTACTTTAACTCATAAAACATTAAATGGCTTCCCCAAAAGAGGCAATGAATCCTTTTCCTCAAGGCAAGATGTGTTTGGTTCTCTTCCATAGTTTTGTTCATCCAATTACTCTGTTTGCACGTGCATGCAGAGGGCCCATTTGAGCCTTTTCAGCATATTCAGTGTAACAGACTCAGGGATAATACAACCAAGAAGATGTTCTCATTAACTTTTTTAAGTAGGAAGGAAAAGCACTTTGCAGTTGTAACACTTGGTTCACCAGTTAAGATGGTTTGTGGTTCATCTAGCAGTGTTTGGGTTTTGCTTGTGACTAGCTGCCTTTTTGGATAGATGCTTTACATGGAAATGGATGTTTTTGATAAGGCTATTTGATGATGTATTTTCTGCTGCCCTGAGCTATTGGTCTGCAGGCAAAGGTGACATGTTTGAGCTCCATGGTCAAGGGTCCCAGGAACCAGCTGCTTTCATCTGCTGGTGCTGCTGAAAGCATCTAACCCTGGCAGTTCACAAGGCTTTGGTAGGAGGTGGGCACTGCTTACCTGACTTATCCTCTTAAATCCTGGTGAGGAGGGATTTTTGTCATTATTGTACAAATCCTGACTGTACTTTAACAGTGCTCCCCAGAAGTGGTTGCAGCCTTACAGGAAAGCATGGCTGGAAATAAACTCCAAATGGTAACAATACGCCAGCAGCCTGCCTGCAGATATAGAGGAATATATTTGTTCCTTTTGCAAGTATCCTCAGATAACAGAAACTGAGCATCCAACTTAGTGGTGCCAAATAGAAATATCAACAATGCATTGTAGTTAGACCTGAAATGTAGGGCACTTGTAACCCTGTGCCTGTAATTGAAAATAGGAAACAAGCCTGTTCCATCAGAGGCTTGTGGGTCACGCTGCTTTTCCCCTGACGTGGATGGCTGCTGCATGTCAGCAACATAGCTCAGCTTTGCAGGGGAATCTGTGCTGATTTCTGTTCTTTTCAAACGTAAGATAGACTAAGATGGGTCACTGTGTCATATTACTCTGTAGATGTATTTCTCAGTAGTTTGTTTAGCCCCTAGGAAATGCAGGCACACTTGGCTTTACTTTTGTGCCTTGCAATCTGTCTCTTTCTGCCCAATATTTCATAATTGGAGCATGTTAAATCTTTGGCCTACAGGCACTTTTTGCTATCAACCAGCAGCCAGTCTCTCCTTCATGCATCAGCCCTCTGCACCTCCACACAGATTTCAAAGTGATGTCAGCTCCTACTGCAGCTGTAAAAGCTTTTGTGTATGGGGAACCTTACCTAAAGAGTGCATTTCTTCATACACTATTCTTAGACCTGTCTTTTCTGTACGTGGACTTGCATTATTTGCTGGAAACTCTTTCTTTTTTTTTTTTTTGTAAGACTGATTATTATCTGATTAGCTTTAATTGATAGAAGGTTGATGATTGAGCTCAGTGTGGTTGACCAGATTTTGCTCTCATTTACATCCTATGTGTGTAAATGCACTGATGGCCAGTTAATTGACTGGGAGGGGAGTTGATGTCAAGGAAACAATTACAAGTTCAACATCATTGTGAGAGCTGAGTTTATGGTGGTCATGTTCTGATGATGTTAATTTTACACATAACGCCTCTGTGGAAATACTTACAATTATTTTACTCAGATATGTAGCATGAGAAATATCTATTACTGGTGAAGAGGTAAGTAACCATAGTGCAGGTAGAGTAACCATAGTGCAGGTAGAGAAAGAGGTTTATTCACTGAGTAAAATGAAGTGGAACACCATACATGAGATTTTCCCCGTGGGACAGTGGTTTATTACTAAGTACTCTAGTTAAATGATGTCCTTGAAAAGTTTATTTAGAGCTAATGCAAACATTTTTGTTAGTTGTTTTTGCTTTTGAAGTGGTTGAGCCCTTTTCAAAACAGCTCTTTGCTCAGTTGACATGTCTAGGTCTTCATACATCTAAGTTTTAGGTTTTAATAGAAAATAAAGAGTGGATGTTTGCCTTTGCACTGTGTTGCAACTGCATCAGAGATACAATAGTGATCAAAGTCTTTAGCATCAGAGTGTGATCTAATGAACAGACATGAGTGCTTTCCCTTCAGTCCTTGAAAAGCAAACTCTTCTATGTACTCTAAAACCAAAGTCTGCTAAAAAGAAATCTTAAGTTTCAAAGTAAATAAAATTGTTTTGAAGACAATCCTATGCTGCACATGATGTTATGTAAGATCTACTCTATTTTAGCAGCAGCTTTGTGCTGGATGAACCTGGTGGAAGGGTGGGTGAGGTAGGAACACCTGGCCCATCCTATTTTTATACTTCCTCTGAACCTGTACACAGATAACCATGGGTAGATGCCTCTGTCTCCCTAATTGATCAGACAGAGGGGACCAGTTTGCCTGTTGCTCCATCCACTTCAATTATTGCTGTGTAGGTGCTATAGGTGTCAGAGCTGGGCTTCTACCTCTGCCAGGAGTGCTGCTTAAGGGCAAAAATTGAGAGCATCTTTCCTTTAAATGTAGATTTTCCTGAGCCTACAAAGACTGTCTATGTGAAGTTATATATGTGTGTGTGGGTGTATAGACTCAGAAGTGCTGTTTACATGAAATTTATACTGGAAGCTGACAGGCTTTGGTCAAATCCACTGTGTGCCAGCTTGCAGGCTGGTTTTGTTAACATCTCTGCTGGGGGCCCTGCCCACCTGAGACTGTGCTAGAAGAAGCAGACACGAAGCAAAGCATATTTCCAGAGCAGCTGAACTAGACCCACTTCAGCATCCTCTCTGTGGTGCACAGGGCAGGACAATGCCCTTTTCCTTCCCTGGGCTGGAGTAATCACTAAGGAGGCAAGTGCCTGAGCAGAGCACTCCAGCTCTGTTGGCAGCTCCTCCCTGCTCCCCCACAGTTCCCTTCCCGTCTGCCCAGTCCTCTTCCACCACATCCTACCTGCCTCTGCAGATGTCTGCATGAAGAGGAGTGAATTGTGTCTTTGGCTTTTGCCTCCTTTCTTCATGAATAGGTTCTGTGTGGTAGATTCTAAGAAAGCCTTTTGTTGCTGAAACTGCACTTTTTTTCCCAGGTTTAGGTCAGGTAAGGGGAGAGAAAGTGGCTGAGTGTTGCTAGGTTAGAGGTCTATGTAAATTATTTAAAAAAAAAAACACCTTATGATGCTTTACAAAACTTTCTTGTTTTTCCCCTGAGGTGACCTATGGGCAAATATTTAGTCTAGGCTTCAGACGTCCTCACTATTTAGAAGCTGTTATTCTTGACATTTTGAAAAGCCAACCAGTTAAATCCAAATTTAAAACTTAGCACTTTCTTGTCAGTGGCTGATTTTAATAGTTTCATGATTAAATGAATTTTTTAAATCTCCTTCCTAAGGAGAGTTTCAAGATAGTGCATAAGCAGAGAGGAGTAGTAAGTTGTTGCCTTGTTGTCCTGAACAGCTTTTGCAGATTGTACTGATAATTTTATCAACAGTCTAGAAGGACAAGTGCTGGTCCATGAAGATGGGCATGCCCATGCGCTGACATTCCAGAGTCAAAGGCACTGCACAAGGCTGCAGTGCCAGGTGCACAGTCATGGCTGGGAAACAGAACTCGGGAAATGCATATGACCGAGTTGAACACGGCACAAAGCATCTCCTCTCCCCCTCAGCTGGATGCCTTGCTGGACCAACAGCCCCGTGTGGCTTGCACGGTTTAACCATGAGGGAGATGTTTTATGAGGGCTGGAGCTTTCAAAATTCATAATGAAAGGAATGATAAAATCTGCCTTGAGAAACAAGAGGTGTTGGGAGGAGTGGGTCCCACCCAGCTGCCTGAGAACCGATCTCTGTGGTTTGAGCAGCCGTGGCCCCGGCCGCTCGTCGGTGGCCGTGCTGGAGCAGCTCCCTGTGCCACTGAGGGCTCCAGATGGACCTCCAGATGACATGAAAGTTTTGAGTTAGCTCATCCACATGAGAAGTATTTCCATTGTTCAAGACACGCTGAATTCTCGTACAGTAATTTTTAAAGCTGGACAATAATACAAAGTAGACTTACATAGATTGTGATCCACCAAATATTGGTAGTGTAAGGAATTAGGATTCATCCTATCCCAGCTGTATTTGTACAAAGTAAGTCTCATTTAGTCAAGTAGGTCACTTATTAGTATCAATTAGAATTTTTGAATAAAGAGGCTTTAAAGAATGAAAATTACTTTTCGCTTCTGTTATTCCCAGAAGGATCCTCAAAAGGTTTCCTTTCTTTTGCTCTGCTTGAGCTGATGGGTACTATAGCATTTTGGCAAGCAATTTCTAAATCTCTAGGAACTGGGGATTGGATTCTTCGTAATTCTTTGTGATTTTCTCTGTAGCAGAATCGTGTGGGAACTGGCAATCCCCTTAATGAAATTTATTGGCACGTTGGCTTCAGTGCTGACACTGAAGAGTATATTAGTTGTGCTGTTCAGCCTTGACTGGATTCTTTCCAAGTGCAATTCTCCTAGGTTTACTGAAAGTCACAACAAATTAAACATTTTGGACCTGACAAGTGAATGTATTTTTAAGGTGGGAGGGGGTGCGTCAAAGAAAATTTTCTTTGTACCACTAATTTTAATAAATTTGTTGACTGTGGATCACGTACTGAGCCAAAAGAAGCCTTTAGAATGTGGCCAGAGAGCTTGTTGACTGTAAATATATGCAGAACAGGCCAAGCAGTCATAAAGAGGAGGAGATGTGAATCCAAAGGAGAGACCGTCTGCCTGCTGGTTCTGGCTGTGCTTTCCAATCCATGCCCCAGGTACCTTTTGCAGACCTTGGATTGCCTGCCCTGTGCTTGAAATGCAAAACTTATTTTCCTTGGAGGAAATAATGATGCAGAGTGTGTTGGGAGCAGGGAGAGGGCAGGCCTGTGGGGTAAAGAATTTTGGGTGGGTGATTGCTGTCACTGCCAGCTCAGCTGCTTGGGGGTGTTGGGGACACCTTAATTGCAGAGTGGCTGTGCTGTCTGTGCTCCAGGCCACAAATGCTGCTGTGGTGACTCTGTGACACCAAAGTTGCTTTATAGCCTCAGCTCTTTGAGTGTTCAGGCAGCCGCAGGTAGCACATCTCAGAACTGCTGGGCATGCTGGATCTCTGGCATGCCTGAGACAGGGTTAAATTCAGCCTTTATGCTACATTTTCTCCAAAAGTCATGGAGTCTTGGCTGTTCTTTGACTTCATTTTGGACAGGCTTGGCAAAGAAATATTCAATTGAAGTTGGCCTGCCCTGGTGGAATATAATTAGCTGTGTATATTAACCATATGAAAACATAGAAATACATGTGTTATTTCAGAGACACAGTGTTTAACTGGGGAAAGGAAAAGAAGAACAAAGGAGTGTGAGAAGCACTTCACATTGGTGTCATCCTAGAAAGCAGTTTGATTTGCTGTTGTGAGTTGTGGTGGGGTTGGGTTTGGTTCATAATATCATTAAGAGGTCTAAAAAAAGTGAAGAAAGGTGATGCTGTTGTTTGAGTAAGTGGCCCTTTCTCTTTTAAGTGCCCATTTCAATGTTTCAAATGCATACTAGAATGAATTGTCATTTTTTACGATTGGATGAAATATAAAATCAAAGTCTTGCTTGATCTTGACTAATCTGACTATCACAATAGTTTTAACTCTCTTTATGGGCATGGATCCTCCTGTCACAGAGATAGGGTTGGGGCAACTGAAGTCCAGGTAACTGAAGTCCATCAACTTAACTTCTTTCTGTTTCCTTAATTTTTTTCTTCCTGGTGTATAGAAGAGAAGGAATTAATTTTAAACACCTCTATTAAATTCAATAAATATTAGATACTCATGATTTGGTGTCAGAATAATATGACATTAAAGCAGTAGAAAATCATAGCAGTTAGTTTAGGTTATTTTTAGAATAGGGAAGTTCCTGAGATGACTGTTTAGAGACTATTGGTCTCTGTTACATCATTTCTTCCTTCAGGGAGTGTTCACAGAAATACAGCTTTAGGAGGATGAGATATAATTATGAAGAGAAGATGGGTACTAGCATCAGTGCACAATGTCTGTGCATCTGGAGGCAAGTCAGGTACCATATTTGATTCTGTAATATCATTTTATGTGGATATTTTGGGTAATTACTACTGGGAAATATAATCCTTTTTTACCCAGACCAGAAGAGGGTGGCAATGAAGCCATGTATCACTGGTGGAATCTGGGCAGTTTCACCCCTGTGAAACTATATTGTCCTCCTATGGTGTTGGCTCTGATTTAACATCTCTTCAGTGTTCCAAAAGAGCGTGGCAAAGCTGGCTGAACAACATATAAAGCTAACTACACTGTCAGGGTGTGAAGCAAATGGTACTGCTGAGAATGTTGTAGCAGCTGAGGAGTCAGAGAGTGCCTTTTTACTAGGTGTATTCACAACCATTTCAGCACAGCTAAATTCATTACTCACTTGAGATGGAGAATATAAAAAGCATTACAGAAATCCAAGCCAGTGTAATTCGATTTTGGCACAGATTGCCAAGTTGGCCGGTTTCCAAAAAGAACAGACAAGTTAAATTGAGAAGAGGCAGTGCTGTGGTTATTAAATTAGCTTTAAATCAGCTCCACTCATTTACAGATCTCTGCTAGTACTTGCAGGGAGAAATTTGCTAATCCCAACATCACTGCTTCTGTCTCCTTGGGAGGAAGAAGCTGAGCAGCCACCCCACAGCAGCAGAGATAAGCTGCTAACTAACCAGCTGCCACTTCCCATCACAACTGCAGCACAAGCATGGCACTGCTCAGCCTTGCCAAGTCCAGAGCACTGCCTCTGCAAAGGATGGAGTCAGTGTCCACAGAGCAGGGTCTTATGGTCTGTAAGAACATGCAGAATTGATGAAGAGAGGCATCGTGTTTGTTATACTGTCATGCTGGATTCTGGCAGGGAATAGACTACATTATCTCTGCAGCCAGTGTATTGACAAGGATGGGCTATTGCTTGCATCTCTGATTTATGGGAGCTGGCATAATCCAGTAGTGCATTTTACACAGGGTTTTGCTGTACTGACATGGAAGGAAGAATGTAATTTTTATTGCATCAGTAGAAAAACATCACCATAAATATTGAAGTGCTTCACTGAAAAGTTTTGCAGTAGGTTTGATAACGTCACCTCTACTTGTATTTAGCTCAGATGTGTAATGTTTCTCCAAAGACTCCTCTGTTAACATCTGTTAAAATGCTTCCATCAGATCATGCCCTTTGCAGCACTGAGAGCAGGAGAATTAGTGCTGTGGGAACTGTGATGTTCGTACACTCGCTGTGTTCCTCTGCTTTGGGGTTTTCTCCAGTTGTATTTTTGTCTCATGTAAATGACCTTGCAGCTGCCAAGGAGAAGTTTTCCCCTGGAGTGTTTGAGCAGCTTTCAGCAGTGGCTTTCTGAGCATTGCCAGTTTCTGAAGACAAAGAGAAGGCAATGTGCCATAGCTTACCCTGCCTCCACTTGCACCCCAGCATCTGCAGAATATTAATTTTGAAGGGGATGTAGCTGCGTTCACCCCAGCCCTACTGGGATTTCCAGGGGGAAGGAGGAATTCCTCTTCCTTCTGCCAGCCCCAGCTAAAAGGGCAGTTCCCACAGGCGTAGAAAACCTACAAATGCTACACATTTTTTATGGGATTTCCCTATATTTCAAGAGAAGTCCCAAGATTTCTGGGGTTTCCCAGCTCTTCCCTGGCCTACAGCTTCAATAGGACGGTGATTACTTATGTCATTTGTTTGCTTAATGTTTTTTAGGAGATTTGGATAACTGACATTCACGATGTTTCCAGGGAGCATCTGACCAAGATTAAGATTGTGTTGACACAAGTCTTGTTTTGAAGGGCAGACATTTTATGATTCCATTGGCATATCCGTCCTACTAAGAGCTGAGATTGTTGCAGAATCATTAGCCTGCCAGTAGGAGCTCAGGGAAGGGAGGGATATTGGTGTAGTCAATGTCACAAATTTTCTGCTGAAAATGTTCACGTTTTAGTGAAACCACTACACAGGAAAAATGCCTGTGAGAAGCACTGGTACCTTATAAATGTCAGTGCATGAATTTCTTTCACTTTTACTTTGAGTTTTCTGGTAAATGGTTGCTATAAGGTTTCCTACTGAAGATAACATTTACACTACTGCAAGTTTGCTTTCTGCTGACCTTGAGCAGAGTGAAGTTTGTTCAGGCCTGGGTATCCTTACCTAGGATCAGTTGTGCAGCATAGATGGTACATGCAGTGGGCACTGGGGTTTTCTCTTCGTGCATTTAACTCCTTGAAATGTATGATTATAAAGTAATATTTAATAAATAGATGCAATCATGGATTTAATGACAGAAAGTCTGAAACTCCTGTCAAAAAGATGCTGCAGTGACTTAGCCCAGTTTGGAAGGGAATGAGAGCAAGCTGTGTATGGTGATGTGGCCAAGTGACCCCATGAAGTTCCTGTGGGGAGCTGGTGTCAGCAAAAGACAGAGAGAGACCTCAAGAGAGACCTCACTGAAGGGTATGGCTGACACTCAGCCCAAGAGCTCCTGGAGCAGGACTGGATCACTGTGTGTCAGCTAGGACAGGCCAGGGCTGAGAACTGCCTTGGGACAGCTTAAGGTGATGTGGCTGGGTTCATGTGAAGTCTTATGTCCTAGTAGAGCTCCTTGTCTTAAGTGGACACCACAAAACCAGAATCCACTCCTTTCACAGAATCTAAATCAAACATTAAAGTGGTTTTCTTCAATTTGTTACTGTTATGTGTTGATCTTGCCTTTTACAATCCTTTAATGTCTCAGCATCAGTAGATAGTGCTTGTGGCCTGTGAATGCTAGAGAGTAATAAGTTTTAGAAGTTTATTACTCCTAAGTTGGCAAATAAGAGTGTGAGAGTTAATAGATTGAGAAGAGAGGTAATAAATTGAACTGCTGAAGGAGCAGTTCTAACTTTTTTGATTGCCTTGCCAGACTTTGGTGGAGCTTTGATGCTTCAGGGAGTTGGAGTAGATGACCTGCAGAGGTCCTGAGTTATTTTGGTTCTTGCATCAGCTGCTCAGCAATTGAATAACTTTCTAAGAACATGTGTATTCCTGTATTTTAATCTATGTGACTGTGTTACTGACACTTAATTAAACTTTTCATAGATGCATTTGATGCTGAGGGGAGTCTTGGACTCAATATAGAAGGGAAAAATGTTCATAAGAAATGACTTGAGATGACTGATTACAGAATAAACAAGAACTTTCTAGGGCAGTGCCAAAATGGAGAGAGGCTATCACATTTGAATCATTATATGTATAATGGACCATACATGAATGAGATAGGTAAAATCATATATGGTGCACAATCTCATTGGAGAAATTTGTTTTATGGAGATGTCAAAGCTTTCTTTTTCAATACACCTTGGTTTTGATTTAGAGAAGACAGAGGGAAATTTTATACAATTCTGAACAGCCCATTGAAAGAATAGTGGTTAAAATACTACTTGTCTAATGTCCACTTTTCAATCAGACTAAGAGAGTAAATATTTCTGCATTTGTTTTCCACTAGTGTCCTTTTTGTCTGTCATCACTTTCTCTTCCATCCCTTCTGGCAGTTCTCTTGCCCTTTCTCATTCACCTTTCCCTGATGCTTACATCTTTGAATTGAGCAAATGTTCTCACTCTAGTACATGACTCTTCATTTGTTTAATGTATTCTAGCATGTCAGGCAGGCTTCTCTTTTTCTATTTTCGGGTTGTATTTCAAGACAGTGTGACTTTACTTTTTCCTGTGGTGATTTCTTACTTTACTGCTGTTTTGGGCAATAGTAGTACTGCTGTGATGGTGCTAGTCCTGCTTTCTGACAAGAGAAGCCATGGAAGTGGATGCCAGGTAGTGTATCCCAGGAGAATAACCTTGGATTATTACCAGGTAAAACAATGTGGTGGCTTCCACAAGCTGCCAGCAGTTCAAAAGGTGAATTGTATAAGACAGTGAAGAAGGTTTCTTATTCTGAATCATATTAGCTCAAAGTCTTATCTATGTCCAGCTCAAACTCTGTCCATCAATTTTCTTGGTGTATTTATGGAGAAAGAGAGAGAATTCCTGAGACTTCCAGGTAAGTTAATGTGGTGGTTTCAGCCTCAGTAATGAGCTGACAGATTGCTCTGGAGTTTTGAGATGGAGAGTGGCTGTTACAAGTGGCCCAACTTCCTCACTTCACTCTCATGCATGAGCTCAGATGCAACAAGCTGAGCAGAATGGAGTGAAAGGAGAAGTTATTCATGCTTTGGTGTACAAAAGCAAAAATGCTGCAGATCTCAGCTTATGAAGGGGGAGGAAAGCAAATCTGTGTGTAGAGAGATACCTGATCTTTTCTTCTTTTCCACAGCAGGAAAAACCCAAACTCTTGGAGCCTTTGGATTATGAAGCTGTTATCACAGAGATCGAAAAAAATATTGGGGACAGCCAGTTTAAGGATCTGATATTATTCCCTGATGATGACTTTTCAGTAAGTACAAGGCAAATACGTGTCATTCCTTTGCTTAAGTTTGTTCTGTTCATTGATTTAGTCTCCACTGCTAGAGGGAAAGCCAGTTGTCCAAGACCTCTCTAAGATTTTCTTAACTCATGCATTATGACTCATACTTCCCTCCCATCAAATTCAATTGGCTTTTGGGTTTTTTTAATTCTAACATTTATATATGCATGACTATACTGCTCAGGATTAGATAGAGCTGCAAGCCATCGTTGTTCCCAGATACATTTCAGGGACTCACTAAACATGTTATTCTGTAATGTATACTTGTCTATTTGCTCAGCACAGCATTAGTTTGGCCAGTCCTAGAATCTCTCCCTGCTGTTAGAGTCTAATTTAATCTGTGACTTCTGATCCTGTTCTGTTTGATGTATTTGGCCACTATCTGTGTGCTGAGGAAAGCTCTCATGATGGAGCACTGAGGAGCAGTGGATCCCTGACCCCACAGCCATGGAGCTGCCTGACCTCATCCTGGGTTCCCCTTTGCTTGTCCTGGCAAAGTGCAGACACTGAGGGCCTGGAGGCCCAGGGCAGCTCCCCAGTGGCACTGCTGGGGTGCTCAGAAGGGTGGCTGGGGTGCTGGGGTGCTCAGCAGGGTGGCTGGGGAGGTGTTTTGCCAGGCAAGTGCATGGGCAGATTGCCTGCATTAAACAGCAGCTTCTGCACAATCTCCCCATCTTTGTATAATATTTAGGTTTTGATGAATAGGCATTCTCTAATGGAAAGGCATTTCAATTTGTGACCAATTGTAGCTCCTCTGTGAGGGCCCTTCCCATCAGCTCATGGCACTACTTCTGTCCTGGGAGGGCAGCTTAATCTAATCGACTGCTTTGTTTTACTAAATGGCTCTATTTCCTTGGTGGCATTAACTGAGTTAATGTGCTCATGGGATTGAGAGAAGCTAAACAGAATAGAATTCCTCATTATTGTTAATTCCTTTATCCATTTTGCACATTTGTCAATTTATGAAATTGAAACTTAGCATTACAAAGATGACTAGACATACTGTGTGCTGTCACAAGGCCCTCAAGCCTTTGATTTAGAGTAACTGGACTTGAGTTCAGTTGGATTTTAGTAGCTGGTTCTATTTTGTTTCCTCTGTGTTATGTTTTGCAACTATTTGCCGTAATCTATTTAAACTCAAAAAATAATAAGAAAAAATAGATTAAGGCAGATGAGAGAGGTGGTTGCATGGCAGAGGTGTTCTGTACTCACAGAAGAGCAAAGGCCATGGTAGGCAGGGTCCAAATCCTTGCAATGAACCTCTGTCATCTTTGTTATCTCCTATTGAAGTCAGTGTCAGTGGCAGGAGCCTTTGTCACCAGACAGGACTGCAAGGCTTTCATCCCAGGCAGGTTTTCCACTTGCAGAGTATCTATTTACAGTCCTGCTCCCTCCTGCTGAAATATTACCTGGGCTCAAAAGGCTGGCTCAGCCATTTGAGTAGAAAGAGGTCCACGTCTGACTGAATTAGGAGGTGCCCAGGATGGCTGTGAGTGGGATTTAATGTGATAATGCCCAAGGAAATGGTGGCCAGCTCTGTTTAACTCCTAATGATTGCACTTGCTGCAGACTTTGTGTATCAGTGTTGATACAGCCCCAGTCTGGGCCTGTGGGTGAGCACATCCTATGGGCAAAAGTCTCTCCAGAGTGAAACTCCAACCAAAAGCATTGGCTGAAGTGGTGAACATAGGAGAAAATTCTGCTTTTAATAATGATTTCCTTTTTCTGGATCTATCGTGTTCACCACGTGCATCAGTTATGGGTGAAATATTGTAGCTGTTTTTTAATCTCAGATTTATTTCTCTTTTTGACTTGCATTCAAAGAGAATGCTGCTATTCTCACAAGACTGCCAGTGGTCGTTTCCAGCATCTTACGTGAAGTCTGTGGAACAGCAGAGAATTCTTTATATCAATCTGAGCCTGATAGACCATATTCTCCACAGAAGAGTGCAAGATGTATACATTACAGATGCCTTCTCTGGTTTTATTCCAGTGGGGGAAAAGATATTTCACTTCTTTTATAACCGTGCTTAATAATCCCTTATTTAAAAAAAAAAAAAAAAAAAAAAAAAAAAAAAAAAAAAAAAAAAAAAAAAAAAAAAAAAAAAAGTTGATTCACACCAGCTCTACTTCCTGTGTTCCTAGCAATTCCTTCCTTGTAACTCGTTTGCCTGTCCAAAGTCCATTTTCCATTTCAGAAAAAGCATGTCAGCTCAGCTTCATTTTTCACCTGTTCCTGGGTCCTGTGAACAAATTTCTCTTCTATTGCTGTGCTGTGAAATGAAGGCCAGTGGAAATTTCTGCAGCCATCCACCAGTACAGAGCTTACACTGTACTTCTTGGTGGTAGTAAGAGGGAGCTGATGGGCTTCCTGTGGTACCTATAAAAAGCTTGGTGATGATCCTGGTAGTTTTGCATCCCCACCATTGGGTTTCTGTGCTTCCTTCACCTTCTGTTCCCCAAACCTGGCCACACTCTCCTTGACAACTGGAACTGCTGCTGTCTGGGATTCCTATTTCTCACTTTTCTGCTGTGTGTTTGCCAGACAGGAAGCCATGAAGGAAGTCTTACACCTTCCTCCAAGTTGGTCTCACTCCCACTTTTAACTTTTGACATCTTAGTGTTACCTGGGCTTGTCATACATCTGTACTTCTGCTCCTAAGCACTGTCATATATCCAAACAAAATACTTGCTGTATCCTTTCATAGGATTTTTTTTAATGTTTTCTTCCATCCTTTGGAAATTTACCAAACACTCATGTGTCTCTCTTCGAATCTCCAGGATCTGAAGTCTTGCTTCAAATCACTTCTGCTCTTCTTTAATGACAACAGGCTCAGCACTCTTTGCTAATAGCTTTTCTTGTGTGGAGGTTTAGTTACTAAATATGTTAATGGTATGTTGGTAAATACAAGTTAATTGTCTTTAAAAGGTAGGTGAAAGTATTTAGTAGTCACTTAAATTTGTATAGTATAAAAGCATGTTAAACTCTCTGGGTCATGAAAATTTGTTCCTCCTTCTCACGTATGACTTTCCTAAATCTGTTTGAAAAGCAGAACTCAGACTTTTTTAAGCTACTTGTATAAATATGGCTGAATGCCTGGTCTTCAACCTGCAACAGCAACAATAATTCATTGCCTAAATTTAGGACAGGGGTAAGATGGCAAAACTTGCCTGTGTAATGCAAAAGGTATTGAAGTTTAGTCTGGTGTGCTCCTGACTCTTTGGGCTTCTGAAAGCCCACCTGGGAGCCCTGTTCCCTCCAAGCATCGTGGAGGCCTTAGAAAAAGGGGGGCTGAGTTGTGAAATTGCTGTACTTGCCATCTTTTCAGGCGTGATTGTTTCCAGGCTTCTTTTCTTTAGCTCTGAACAGAAGCCAAACTCTCCCTGTTTTTCAAGTTGTGAAACCTCCACTTTCTAGATGCTGTGCAGGGACAAAAGTTGTTCATTTGGATGCAGAAGTTCATAACAGAACCAGATGCATCTGTAAGGGGAGGCAGCAAGAGTCATCAAGGACACTGCCTCTTAACATGAGACGTGTGTGCCATAGGGGCAGCTGGAAGTGCAGGACTTGGAGTCTCCTTGGGAAAACCCCTGGAAACCTGACTGTCATTTCTAAGGTCAGTGGTGAAATCATGAGTTATGTCAAATAGCACATGATTTAGCTCCCACTTTCCATGTGAGTATCTGCTCATTCTTAGAGGAGCAGAGATTGAGCCCATTACTCTCGTGATTAATGGGGTTATTTATGGGTATCCTTGACAGTCGAGTTTGCAGGAGCAGGACAGTGAGAGGCATCTGGGCTCCTGGGGAGGCACTCCAACTGTTTGAGTAGAGAGAGCTAACACAGTCAGCAAAACAAACTGTGGGCAAAGCATATCTGCTCATCCTGAATGTGATTCAAGGGGTGATGAGGCAAAATCTGTCCTGTAAATGTGGTCTGTTCCTGCTTTCCTTTGTCTTTGCCCCTGCACAGATGTTGAGGTCTGTGCTGGGGGCTGCAGCCTGTCAGGGAGCCCTGCACCACAGCAGCCTCTGCACTGTCATATTGGTACAGCATAGCTGCATCTTGGCCTTCTTTTTTATTTTGATGCACTGTGTCATTGCATGTTTTGGTAACATTAAGTAAATCTGTTTACTTGGACGAAAGTGGGGCTGAGCAGCTTTCCTTTAGAGAGCCTGAACTTAAGGGTTAGCAAGGAGGAACATGTGAGCCTGTGTGTGGTTAGCTCTCTCTGAAGGGTGGCCTTTGCAGGAAGTAAATATCATTGTTGTTGCTGCATCCCTCTAAAGATTTAACCACTGCTAAAGTGCTTTCAGAGTAAAAGCTGTTCGGAATAGCTTCAGACCGAAAATGTTTGAAATGGCTAATGGAGTTTGAACTCCATTTTCAAATGCTAAATTCATGTCACTGGGAAGCAGTGGCTGCCTGAAAACATTATTCCTAATCAGTGTTTGGGAAGGAGCAGTATTAACTGCTGTGTTTCACTGTAGAAGGTGAATGTGGCAAGAGAAGGTGCTTGGTGAAATTGCACCTTGTAACTCATCCAACAGCTTATGCAAATGAGACAGCCTGGCAGTGCCAGAAATCATGGTTAGATATAGGATATTTATATAAAATAAATTAAAAACAATTCAGAAGAATTATAGACTCGAATGCTTTAGGCTGATACCTGCATTATTTGATTACCAGAGTTTGCATGCACAGATGAGAGGGTAATTGGTCTCTGGCTTGAACAAACAATTGCCATGATTGCCTAAACATTAGAAAATTAGGCTGAATTCACAGCACATTTACAAATACTGAATTCTCTAAATAAAATCTCTGATTTTTTGCATGACTGTTTCAGAAACGTATATTCTGTTGTTGAAATTTGGTTCTTTTCTGAATAATGCACTTTTGGTAAATAATGCCGTGCCTGATCAGCCTTAAAAGAGCATTCAACTTTGGAAGTAATCAACTATGAACAGGAAGAGCCTTTGTGGCCAAGCTTTTGCAGCTAAGTGGTTAAACATAACCAGTTCTCAGAAGGGAAGTGCTTTGAGTTTTTAACACAAGTTTAAATATAACAATACGCAACATTTTCCACGTCCCAATTCTTTGTAAATAAACCTGTGATACTGTTTGTCAAAGTCTACAAAGGCAACGCGCCACAGGGGCACCCCAGGCTGTCCAGCTGTGCTCAGGGATTGTGTCTTGTCGTGACTGCTGAAAATCATTACTGCTTAAAATGTCACATATGTGTGATGTAAAAGGAATAAGGTGCATTTCAGAGACTGTGGGTACTGCTGGGAAGTCCCTAAGCAACCAAGAATTCAGACATTTATTACTAAGCATGGCCTGAAAATTCATACTTCTCTGTCTTCTGTCTCTTTTACTCATAGACTCAAAGATTGTGTAAATCACTTGGTGCAGGCATTGGTAACACAGCTGAGTAGAGCCCAGGAACCCAAGTTTAGGAAACTGTGCTCAGTTTGTCAGAACAATGGATTTTTTTTCACTTTCTGGTGTCTGTGAGACCACCATCTTTTTTTTTTTGTGAGAGCCATGGTTTAATTATATTGTAGCCTGAGCTCTCCAGATGAAACAGCAAAAGTTTGGGGAATCCCATGATGTTTCTGTCTGAGTGATAGGTGCCTTTCTTTCATGATACTCATGTGGAAAGTGATGGGGGGAAATCAGAGTGGTTTGTGTAAACTCCAAGGAGAAATTCGATTAGCAATATCCAGGCACTCATTGTGTAGGGTTTGGGTGTTTCAATTTATAGAGAGAAACATCACCTTTTAGTCTAGGATGAGGATGAGGATATGAAGGAGAGCCTGCAGGGATGCAGTAGCTACTGCAAGTTGCTTCATGGTGCTAGTATGTAGTGATTCTTCACACTAAACCAGTTGTATGTCACAGGCCTTCCTCTGGAAACCATGGATCATTCTGTAAGGGAAGGGAAAATGTGTTTGGGAGGCCAGATTTGTCTGGCTTTCAGTCCTTTGGTGTCTTGAATGAGAGTTACTCCATTGTAACTGAGAGCATAGTCTGGGCTGCTGGGCATTGATTTTGGTTGTTTTCTTCTCTTATGGTGGAGGAGTGGGACAGATCTGTAGGTTAATTGCAAATACCCCAAAGCTTCCTCTTGTGAACCCTCTGTGAAGTGGCTGCCTTGGCCAGCCCCAGCACAGGGGTCCTGGGTGACACAGGCAGGTGACACAGGTGACACAGACAGGTGACACAGGTGGCCCTGGCCCCTTGCTGTCCTGCTGGGGACTAAGAGAAGCTTGGCTCCTTGTGGAGAACTTCAGGAGATCCACTTCTCTCTGTGGTTTCCTGCTCTGGGGCCTGACAAGACAGCTCAGCCAGCAGCTGCTTTCAGAAAAAAGGGCTTAATTTGTGCAGGCAGTGGAGGCTGGAAGAGGCTGCAGACAGTGCTGGGAGTCTCTTGTCCTGCTGCCTGTGCTCACAGGTGGGAATGTCCCCCTGAGAAGCTGCTGCCTGGTTCTCCTTGCTTTCCAGCCATTGAACTGTCCTGGGGCACTCCTTTTGCAGCTTCCTGGGGTGACTCTGCTCCTTTCTTCTCCTTTCAAAAGAGCCAAAGCTTTTAGTTCTGTCTCCACATTCTTGGCCAAAAAGGCATGAGGTGGAGAAGGGAAGTGGAGGAAGCAAGTATCACTGTTGGATTTGGCATGTATTTCTGGGAGAGGATGTAAGGAAGACTTGATTTTTTGTTAAATCAGAAACCTCAGAGACTGAAGGAACTTTGCTTGGAACAGTTTTATTCCCAGAAATCTACTTGAACACTGTTCTTGCTTGTAATTAATGCCTTAGCTGATAGTATTGAATAGTGTGTGTGGGCAGGAGCTGGGTTGCAGTTGTTGGTATGCATGTGTGTTGGCTGCAGGACAAAGTGAAAAATGCAAGCCATGATAACAAGGTTCTTAACCTCTTCCTGAGACAAAACTGCTGTTCTGTTTGGCTTTGACTAAATTACATATTTTTTTTTGTTTATTGTCAGATAGACACAATTTCACTGGAAATCAGGACACTGTATCCTTCTGTACCTGAAGATGCAGAACAAAAAGCAGAAAATTTATTTGTTAGAGAGGTGAGTATCTAATTTTAAATTAATCCAAGGGCTTGGGGGAGGTTTCTATGTTTATAATTAACATATTTTTTCTTTTAATATGTTTAAGATGATTTGAATCAGGTTTGAATTTTGAAGGCCAAGTAGGAGGGGGGAGGGTTAACAGCATGTCTGCAGTTGCCTGTTGTGAGATGTTTGTATCTAGATAAATTGTAAATGCACTGAATTAGCCTGCCATTGTCCTGTTTTCCAGCTGCATTTCCTGTCACCACTAGTCCATTGATATTGATGTTGGTATTTTTACATCTAATGATCAGTGAGCTGCATGTGCTTTGCACTTTGAAAATATTGATCTCTTTCCAAAAATAGAAAACCAATTGGCACTGGTTTAGGCTCGTAGGTGTTCTTACAAGGTATGAATCTCATTTGGAGTTGTGCATATGAGGAGTAGGTGCACTGTCAAGGGTGCGTAGGGGTTTATTTTTATTGTCAGTATTTAGAGTCTGTTTTACTGTACCATAATAGAAAGTTCAGCAAGTTCTTTCATGACAGTTAGAGGCCCACCAGGAGTGAATAATTGTTCTACATTCAAAAAACCTCTATGGTTGTATTGTTTCCATACCTGATCTCAGATTGTAGGAGAAGATTTCTCATTTTGCTGCATCAATAATATTTTGTGTTGTCACTGGTTTTATCATTTTGAAGGACTTCAGAGGAGCTGGTTGCACTGTTCAAAGGAATTTAATTTAGATGACCTCCTGAACATTCCCATCTTTCATTATGGATGTGCAATATAGCTCACCATTTGCATTAACTAAACAGGTTTATGAAACCAAATTTTTGGCCAGCTTCTAGAAAGAGTTTAATTCCAAGCACTTATAATTAGCCCATAATGTGATGGTTCTTGACCTTCTTTTTCACAGATTGGGATTTTTCACACCTCGCTTCTGGTCTGAAAAAGTATTCTGTATGCACTATAATTGAAAGAGGAAACTGGAGGGAAAGTCAGTCGCAGACAAACACAGGGATTAGAAATCATGAAATCCAACATTAGGCAGAAATGTAGCTGTTGAATTGTATGCAATGTGGCATTTTACAGGCTGGCCCAATTTCTTTTCAGCAGGTCTAAAAAGAGCAATAATAATTTACTGCTGGCTCAGATTGCCTCAACTTTGCCATCTTTGTTAATCTGGCAGCAGTGTTAAAAGATAACATAGCTTGTGGAGTTATCTACCTTCCCAGAAGCTTCACTGCCCTTTCAGCACTTTGGGTCTGCTTTTTATTTTAAGGTTCCACAAGTTGCAAGGCCAGCACTGCATTCATGGCTTTACAGAGAAAGTGGTGGATCTAAAAATGGAACAGGGTGCACAGAGCCTGGGAATCATTACAGCTGAGAACGCCAAGGGGATGCTAATGGCAACCTGGTAAAACACATATTGAGTACATCTATTAGCCTTCTCTGCAGTGCCAGGGAGCCAAGGGGAGGGGGAGAGAGGAGCAAAGCAGTGGAAAAAAAAAAAGAGGGGCTACAGGACTAAGCCTGTGCAGGGAAGAGAAGCAGGGTAAAGACCCTGTTTAAAGTAATAATCCATATGTTCCAATTTACCACAAAACCAAAAGATTAGATAGATAGACAGACAGACAGATAGATAGATAGATAGACAGACAATAAATTAAAGTCCATGGGGAGGATGGTTTCCAGTCCAGAATTAGGCAAAACTAAGCACAGGGTTCTGTGAAGTTCTGTGATTGCAGTCCCCTGCAGCACTTGCAGAGATGTGTCCTGCCCTAGCAGCAGCCTGTTGTCTTCATGGCAGGTGTTCAGCACTTTGGGATAGATGTACAGGAGTGGAGCTGGTGGCTTTCACTTCTCTTGGAACTGTGGAAAAGCCAACACTTCACTCCCTGAAGGAGTCTTCCTTCAAATATAGCATGGTATCATGAACAGTGAAGGTGTCCACCTGTGCACACCTGACTGACTGTTGGTCACCTGGACATGTGGCAACCCAGGATTCCTAATTCCAAATTCCTAATTCCTGATGGGATTCTGGGGAGTGTACAGCTCCTTATGCTGAAGCCATTTTGGTATCAGCTGTCTCTGACTGCTCACTATCTCAGCACTTCAGCAAGCTGGGACAAAGACGTGGAGAAAGTTGGTGAGCTGCAAAAGAAGGGTCTGCTCTTAGAGGGGAAACTAATTTCCTCTGTATGGTGCAGTGTGAGGGCATGGTACTGAAACTGTTTCAAGACCTCACACCCATGGTCTCTTGTCTCATTCTTCTGGGCACTTGGTGGTGTTCAGGTGTTCTTGTCTACACGGTGAGATCATTTGTAAAGGGTTGTCAGAAGTCTGTGATGATGCCTCAGCATCCTGTCTGTTCCTTCCTGAGCTTTTCCTCCACCTCTAGCCCTTCCATTGCTATAGCCCTTCAAGGATGAGAGGGTTTTTTTCCCCAACCCTTACAAAAATCCATACAAAGGCAGCTTGGGGATTTGATCAGATTTCCCTTCCTCAAGCAACCATAAACAGTATTTAGAGGCACACCAGGAGGACTCATTTGCCTGGGCAGTATTGGTTTATAGATCCAAAAGAGCTGGCAAGACAGGTGAGAATAGATGAGGGCTGATGTTGCTGAGGAAGGCTTTCAGTATCAATGGCATTTGATGCTGTCCACCTGTAGTGGAAGGTTTCTGCCTCTGGTTCTCTCTTCAGTTCTCTTAATACTGCTTTTGGATACCTCCAGAACTCAAAACTTTCCCTGTTGGGGGTATTGAAATGTTACTGTAATGGGTGAGGCAGAAGAATTGACTTTAAATAAGATGTCTGACCACCTGTGTTTTGCTGAAACTCTAAAATGAAAATCTAAACCAAAATAAAATGAAGGTGACAAATAAATAATCCCTTAGTAAGTATTTTATTCCTGCAAAGAGAATAAATATTTTTCATTTTATGAAAAATTGCTTAATATCTGAGTCCCTTTATTAATTTATACCTAAGTATTAGCTATATTTTAAAGTTAATACTTTGTGAATTGATTATTCCTATACCTGTAGTTGCATTAGAATATTTTCCTTGTGGATTTTTCCACCTTACCTTTTCTTAGGCAGGACCAGCTGAAGGAACTAAATCAGGTTCCAAGAAATGAGAAAGTTTCCAGAAACTTTCAAAGCCAGGATAAAATTGTCTTCAGTGGTTTGTTGTTTTAAGTATTCCTGACTTCCTTTATCATGCAGTTTCCTTCCAAATTCTGAGTTTTCTCACTCATCACAGAGTCTGCTGCACATCTGCTGAATGTATGCCAGTCAGAATTGTCTTCATGGTCCATAATTTTGGCAAAAAGAAACATTCACTTTAATAGAAACAAAATAAAATTGTTTCTTTTAGACAATAAAAACATTCCTTGTATCATCTTCCCTAAGCCTGTATCCTGAATATGCAGATCAAATGGAGATTCTTGAGATTTTCCCAACATTTCATTTGGAAATATAAGGGGATAGTGCACTTTGCTATTCAAAGTTGCATTTAGTTTAAGGAACTTAAACTACCTAATTGCAATGAATTTAATCCCATATTGGTTTGCCTTAAGTCAGTATATTCAGGAAAATGCAGGCATGGGCACACAAATACATCCTGTTTGTGTGTGTGTACCTATAGGAATAAAATTGTAAGTATATGTAAAAAAATGCAGAAAGTAAATATTAGTTGTCAACTCTCCTTTAAGAAATTAGTTTAAGCCAGGTGACTCAAAAAAAAAAAAAAAAAAAGGCAAAAAAGCTGCTACTTGGCTAAGTTTTGGGGAAACATGTTTGCAGAGGGGCTGTCCCCATGAATGAGGGGGTGTAGGAGCTGTGCAGGGGCAGAAGGAGTGATCTTCCTGGGTGAAGAACAAAGCAGAATTAAACAAGTGTGTAGGAATATTGCAATTTCATTCAGGAAATGATGTGGGTGTCTCTGAACTTTTCCTGTTGAGGTTTTCTAGATACACAAGAGAGAGCTGTCACTTGTAGTAAGCTTGCAAAGCCCTTGCCACTCGTCTGAGGGAGTTTTTATTTGAGATTTTGCAGAATCTTTAAGTAATTATGAAGCATGAGTTTTATTAATCACAATGTAAGAAAGCCCTAGCCTCTCTTGTATAACTTCTGGAAGTGGTGGTGTGCCCATAGTGTTGATTTCTGATTTTTGATTTGCAGGCTAACCTGCATTGTTCTTACCTCTTTCAAAATCAGACTAAAATGAGAACTCCTGCTGAAAATGACACCCAGAAAGTTTTCTTGTTGCCCATCACAGTGTAAATTTCCCCATCTTCAAAATCTTAAGTTTTTTCAGTGCTTGAAAGAGCTGTAGTGTCAGGGCTAGACCCATTAAAGCACAATGAATCTTTTGAAAGCACAGAAGATAAATACTTATTAAAATGATTGCTACTTTAAAACAATAGTGTGTTTCAACGTTTTGGCTTGTTACTTGCCTGTGCCCCTGGCCTTGACTTTATGTGTGAACTGTTATTTTGGGACCAGTTTTGAGAGCCCCAAAAGGCAGGTCCCGGTTGGCAGCAGCCGCTGGTGATGCTGCCAGGCTCATTGTGGGTGTGAGGAGTCTGGGGCAGAACTGGGTGGAGGGCTGGATTTCCACCCAGGGTGATCACAGCACCTTCCACCTCCCCAGATCCCCACACACCTCCTTCCTTTGGTTATTGCTGAGGTCAGAGGGGAGAGGGAAGGCTCTGTGAGCAGGGCTGTGCACGTCATGGGCAGAGCAGGGAGCCACCCCTGCAGCTTCCTCTCCAGCACCGTGGCCATATCCAGCTCTGGAACATCTTTGCTTTCTGTTTCCAAGCTCCTGCCTGTGCTTGCCCTGCCCTGTTCCACCTCAGAGCAGCCACTCTGCCAGGGTGAGGGGCAGAGTTGCTCTGTGCCTGCAGTTCCTCTGCAAGGAGCTCACTTGTTCCACAAATAATGACTTTTATTCTGTGTGCATCTCTATTTCTGAAGAAATAGCACATACTAGTGCTGTCTTAGACAGGATATAAGCAGGGAAGTTGTTTGTTTCCTTTGTTTCCCTCACTTCTCCCTTTTTTTTTTTTTTTTCTGTTTCTTTGTGAGTTTTTGTTTGTTTGGCGTTTCTCGTGGGTTTTTCTTTTTGTTAGCTGGTTGTTTTGTTTTTCTTTCCCTCCAGCAGGTTCCTTTCCATTGCTGGGTAAATCTTAAGTGTCTTTTTCACGGGGGTAGCCATCATGCTGTCATCACCAGAAGCAGAGATAAGAAGTTGCACATGGAAAATCTGCAGGATTGTCTGTCCCTGGAAGGAAAAATTAGGCCATCCAGACAAAAACAAAAAAAGAAAGGGAAAAAAACAAGGAAAGACCTTCGTTTGATAGGGCCCCTGGGAATGGGCTGTGCTGCCTGCCTGGTTGACAGAGCAGTAGAAAGTTCATGCAAACGCGTGCCAACCCTCCCACATCCCAAAACTTCCATTTCTCCGTCTATATTTTTCCTCCCCCACGGTCCTCTTGAGCTCAACAGCCCCTGCATTGGTGCCTCTGTTCTTTGCCAGGAGCAGTAGTATCCAGCTCTAGCCTCTGCATGAAATCTCTGCCTCTAGAAGGTTTCACTTGCTCCTCAAGTCAGGTTTGCAGGTATTGTTCCTCGTTGCTAAAACTTAATTTCCGATAATAATTTCCATTTTTTAAAAAAAAATCATTCTAAGTCAGTACGGTTAGCAGAAGCATTTAATTTCTAGTTGGGATATTCCGAAGAAAAAGCCTGCACCCTTTTTTTGGTGTTACTTTTTAAGCTAGCTCTGGTTTCCCCACAGAAGCTGGTTCAAGAACAGTGGTAGCTGTTGCTCTGGGTTGGCTTGTCTTTTGTGAATTTACTGAGTGATACTTGAATGTGCTGCTTTGTCCCCTTTGGTTTTTATTTTGATTAGCTTTTTCTTGGAGGAGCACAATAAACCTTTATAGTTACAAGCTAAAATACTGTGGCCTGCTCTATATTCACCACTGCTTTTTTGAACACACCAGCCTATAATGTTTGCAATAAAAGCCCTCATTGAGAGTTCTCTGTGGGCTTTAATTGCATCTGTTAAATAAAATACTTGGTAATGAAAGTACCACAGGGGAAAAGTGGTCCTTTCTGTAGAAGGTTCACTTGGTTTACATTTGCCAAGGAGTAGGGGAATGATGTTTGAATTGGAGATTCTGGGTTCACCCTCAGAATACTCTGTGAGCTTTTCTTTAGCTTATGTGGAACAGAGTTTGTGTTGTTCTTGTAAGAGTATTCTTATAGCCTAGGTGAGTGTCACGTACATTTAACACAAACACAAGCGTGACCTAGTTGCTTTAGGAAGAATCAGAAAGCCAAGTTTGGTGTGAAGTGGGTCTTTTTTTTATTATCTCTACATTCAGAGGCCAAGTACAAACAATGCTGGAGTGCTTTTCAGGGGTAGCTGTGAACCTGACCCTGGCAAGGGCAGAGAGTGTCAGTTATAATGCTGTAATATTATCTTCATTCTTGGAGAATATGTGATTATATTGTCTAATGGTCCCACTTTATTCCACATCCTGTAAAATAATGAGGTCTTGTGTCAGATGAGAAGATAAATACTGGATCCACATGGAATGTGTTCACTGCCTTTGGTTGTGCTGAACTGCCATGGGGAGAAGTGCCAATAAATGTGCACCCACTTCCTTGCCACCTTTTCCACACTCTAAACCAAATGAAGCTGTCACAGAAGACTCTGAATACAAAGAGGATGACTTCCTAAAATAATTTGTGGCTACATAGCCTGCATAATTTGCACAAGATCTAGAAAAAGAGATCTGTTATGCCAGTGCTGAGTAATTTAGACAGCCCCTCTCAGGTTTGCCCCAGCAGCCTGATAATCCCCTCTGTCCCTCTGAGGCAGAGACCCCTGTGCAAGCAATGACTCCCATGGGCACTTCAGAAGAAACTGGGAATGTAGAGAATGAATACTCCCGGCTGAAGCAGTGAACCTTTTTATATTAATTTATAATTGTCCTTTTATTCTCTTTTCTTCCACTCTCTCTGCACAGCTTTGTTATTTAGACACCTTTGACCTATCTGTTATTCCATTCTGTTTGACTCTGGAGTCTCATGCCTTTCTGTGAGTCTGTCTTTACTGTTCCCACCTCTGATTCCTTTCAGTCCTGCTGCTTTCTCTGCTGTAGATCTCTACCCTTTTCCTCCCTGATGTGCCTCCTTTTCCCTATGGTCTTGGGCAGCAGCTTCTACTGTTGGGTTCTAGGCTTGGTCCCTCTCTTTCTTCCTTTCCGTCTCAGGTGGGCTGGCACAAATTTTCAGGTGGAGTGTGTGGAGAAAATAATACAATACTGGGGTAAAGTCTTCAGCATACTGTACAAATATCAGTTTGCAATTTACACTCTGTATGAAGAATCACTGGAAATTCTGACATTGTGTCGTTTTTCTTGTAGATGTGCCCCTTGGCAATAACTGTACATGTTTCGTGCATCTTGTTGCCTTTCAAAATGTCATGTTGTGTTTAACTGCATTGAAAAAAGTTCTGCCTCAAATAAATTGCACAGATATTCTGGTCTATTTGACAGCACAACCAAGCCCTTCTGTTTAGTTCAGGTTTGGCTTCCTGATTTAAGGGAGATTGATGTACTAAGAACAATTTCCAAAGGCGAATGCAAAACCAGCAAGACAATTTTTAGACAGCAAAAACTGTGTGATGACATGACTCAGCAAATTCAGTGTGGAAGGGGAAATGAGACTGGTGAAAAATTATAGTCCTATTAATTTATTCCTGGATGTTATTAAGAGGTTAAAGATCAATCCTTAAGGGGCAGAATAAGAAGTAGAGATCTTGTGCTGCAACAAGGGAGAGAAAAAAGAGTAAGGCAAATGTATTTACAGTGGAAGGTTTAGGTAATGAAACAGGATGCAAACAAAAAATGTGAAATCAATGTCCATGGAGGAAGTCAGGCTTAAACTAGATCATGTCTTTTGAGACAGTAACTACATAATTTAATGATGCTTCCTAGAAAGCAGATGAGAATCAGTGAAGCATGTTAAATTGCTATAAGCTCCCTCCTCCATCTTGTGTGATTCAGTGCATTTGATTATAAAGAGAAATTGTGCTTCAAATATGGAAACATATGACTCTGGCTTTCCTTTAAGAACTGAGCACCCAGCTCTAAAAGAGAAGAATATGTAGCTTTCTTGAGTCTAAGGCCTTGTAGTAATTCTATTGTTTTTTGTGTTTCCTCTCTTTAGGCTTGTAAATACTACAGTTCTCCCTGGCATGTTGTCAACTACAAATATGAATCTTATTCAGAAGACTTTCGACACTTACCACAGTAAGAACTCACATAAGTTCCCTTTTTTCATTATTATTTTCCCTTTAGGCTTGTGTTATTTGCTAAGCTTTGTCCATATTTGCTCTTTCCTTTGTCTTCCACGCTGTGCTTGTTTTACCATATTTGTAGTGCCTTGCATTCTTAAAAAGGGGAAGCAAAGGTCCTTCAGAAAAGTTCAAGACTCTGCAGAATTCATTGGTATCAGCAAACTCCATTAGTGCTGATTCAAATCCTTACAAGAGTATTTGCCTTTTCAAAGCACAATTGATACAGGAGAGGTTGCTTTTCTTTTTCCTTAATAATGCATAAATGTCACTCACCTTTCACTGGGATTCATTCTCCTTTTAGTTACCCTGTGGAGCAGAGAATAGGATTTCAGTGCTCTGTAGCTGCACTGCACAGGAGAACTGGGTGCACTGATGGTCCAAGGCTGTGGAGGTGTGCTGGTGTCAGGGTAAGGGGCATCTCTCCTGTGCTTGGAGGCACATGAACATGAAAATCACTGTAAAAGTGCCAGGAGGAGCAGGAACAAGTTACTTGACTTGAGTGGAAAGAAATGGAGAATCTGGTGGTCACTCCTACATGCATGGGTTTCTACCCATACTCTTGTTTCTGGAAGGTTGGTGTCCTGCCCCTGAGGGACATTTTAGAGAATAGTTACCAAAATCATCAAGTGCCAGAATGAGCTGTGTTACTGTCTCCTTTCCTGGAGTTTGAGTCATTAAAATTACAATACTGGATGAAAAAGGTTTTTATCTGCACATAAGACAGGAATGGATGAGTTCCCCAAGCCTGGGTTGGATGGAAACTAGTACTACCTTCGTTGCTTCAGGAACTGATGAAACTCATAAAATTAGTCTTATGGCCCAGTTAGATGCTGTGTTCAGAGGGTTTTGCACTGCAAACCTTCCTTTAGACCTGCATTTGCTCTTGTAGGGTGGTATTTTTATGAACAGCGTACATGGTAGTACAAAAAGCCGTTAAGAGCAGTTTTGCTAATCAGTTATAAACACATCTTTTTTAAGTACCCAGCCTCTGATTGGTTTAGAAAATTAATGCATTTAGTGCTCAAGGAAAATGGTTGTAGCACAGCCGTTTTCCATTTAACCTTAGATGTCTTCACTCTTATGAAATATGCATTGGACAGATGTGGGTGCATTACTATGCACAAAAGTACATTTTAGCTGATTACATACATCCTCTTCTGCAAAGGATATTTTAGTGTGGTGCTTAATGGGATTTGCTTTCATGAGTTCATGCTCCAGGGGTACCAGAGTGTCTTGCATCTTTCTTTTTCCCTCCTCCTAATGCATGCATTGTACTGAGGGTTGTACTGACACAAGATCTTATGTCTCGTCTCTCTTAGGGAAGGTTTGGGTGCCACATTTCAGACACAAAGTTATAGCAGGAGTTATCTGCATTTTGTTTGCTGGAAATTGCCATGGCTTTTGAGCTTAACATACCTGTAACAGATCTGGTTTGAGATCCATCTCATTTCATAACATTTCCAGCCTCTTCAACCTTGATTTGCATGTGCGTGTTACAAAGTTTGGTGTTTTAAACGAAATCTTCTCAAGAAAAATAAAAAGGCTTGATATGTCCTGGCTATTATATTATACCTCACTGTTGATAGCTCTGGATGCCCACTTTTTACTAGTTTTTGTTTGGTTTGAAGAAACCTGCTCTCATACTTCCAGAAATCTAACCATGTTCTCGTATCAATCCCTTTATAGGAAGTGACTGTATTGGCGAACACTGGATGAGTGTTAAGTGTTTAGCTTTACATTGTGGGAAGGGAATATCATTTACAGTGCCAGATCTAACTGTGACTAAAGCCATTCCATTCACTGAGGGTGTGCTGAACTTCCCTGTGGGTTTTTCCCTGTAGAAACAGGCAGATTGAGACTCAGCAGCTTTCAGCAGTGCTGAAGGACTCCATGCTTGGGTGTGCTTGAGGCCATGCTGTGCTGGGTCACACAGCCGCACAACACCTCAAGTAATGGCTGCATGGTGTAGCAGATTTTTGTCAGAGTCCCTCCTTCTGAATGCTGACCCTTTCTGGTTGGAAAGCAGTTGCTGAGTGATGCTGAGCACCAGGGCAGGCAGTGAGTGCTCAGCATGCCCACTGCAGCGCTGCTGCGGCACCAGGGCAGAGCTCAGCGCCGTGTGCGTGACAGGATCAAAGTATTTGCCAAGTGCTTGGGTTTGTTCTCTGAGAGTGTTCCTCCTTAGAGGTTTTTCTCAGCTCTTTCTAACCCTTTACATTCCTCTCTGTGAGTTCTCACTACCTCTTTTACACCATGTTGTTGCTTCTTGAGCAAGTGGATGGGTGGGAAAAGATTAGGGGCTGCTTAGCGTGTGCTGTGTTGACTGGGAACAGAATGAGTCCTTAGCAAAATTTTTGCTGCTGTTTATAGGAAACCTGGAACCCTTGGTAGATATTTCAGATCTGGTGCCTCTTTTTTGTAAAAGGTGGCATTTGGCTTGAGATTTTTGGTTTGGAGTCCTTTCAGGTGGGAGTGTTTGTGTAAAGATTTTTTCATATTTGGTTGTGGGTTTGAGTATACAGTAGAAAGAACTTAAATAGCATCATATTAAAAAGACATCTGTGTATTTTGAAAAATTGCTTGAAGGCTGTGCTCATTATATTGAATAAAAAAAAAATCTTGAAACCATGAAGTTTTGTAGAAGCTTGAAGATTAAAGTTCTAATGTTCTTGGTAAAGAAATCTGTTGAAGAGCTCATCTCCTTCCTTTGACAGTCTTTAGTGGGATATGTCTTTGGAAATTGTTTAGGGTTTGTTGCCCATTGTGGTGGAAGAGCAGCAGAGAGACCAAGAATTGGTATTTTATCATTTGTATAGAACTGTTACAGCTTCAGAGTCTTGGGGGGAAAAAAAAGATACATGTGGCTTAGGACAAAAGTATTTTTTTAAAAAGAGTAGTGATTTTAAAGAAGGCAATAGGATCAAAGCAAAAGGTGTACTAACATTACCACGGGGGCTCAGCATGGCTACCTCCCCGAAACAGCAGGTGCATGATTTGTTTTTAATAAATAAATACATTTTTTCCCCCCTCCCAGAAGTGAATGTAGACCAGAGAAACTGCCATCACATTCCTTTGAAATCGATCATGAAGATGTGGATAAGGATGAAGTATGTATTCTGGTCTTGCTGTGGGTTGTTTTTTTATCTGCTGGGGAAGTTATTTATTGCTTTAATATCAAATAAAGAATGGTAATGGAGGTTCATTATCTCCTACAAAATATTTCATATTTTAAATAGCTCTGAAATTAGTGGAACAGCTTTGTCTCATGTCATCCCATGTATGGGAGGGCTATTAATAATGTCTTATTTTAAAGGGAATGAAAGGGTGATTATTTGTTATCAAGTAGATATTCACACATTAACAGTTTTTTGTCTTGGAATTCACAAAACAGGTCTGTGCAATTTTAACCTTGTCTTCCATATAGGACACAACATCCCACTCATCTTCTAAAGGTGGTGGTGGTGGAGGAGGAGGAGGGTTAGCAGCGGGAGTTTACAAGTCTGGATGGCTTTATAAAGGGAATTTCAACAGCACTGTAAACAATAGCATTACCGTTCGGGTAAGGAAACAACATTATACTTTCTTTATTCCTTTTGGATTTATTTTCCCCACAGAGGCACATTCTTTACCATTGTCACTTCGCTTTATATCTCAGCTTCGATTACATTTCTTTAAATGATAATAAAGTAATATTTCATTTGTCTGCAAAATAGTGATTGAAATGCAGTCAGGAGTTACCTGTTATTTTAAACCCTGTTAATAAAGTATCAGAGAAAATAATTTGCACTACAACAGTTTTTATGCTTCTTCTTTCCCATCACTTCAGTCATTCAAAAAGCGTTACTTCCAGCTGACGCAGCTGTCGGATAACTCGTATATTATGAATTTTTATAAAGATGAAAAAATATCAAAGGAGCCAAAGGGATGTATTTTTTTGGATTCTTGTACGGGAGTCGTGCAGGTAAGTTCCAGTTTATTTCATTGTAGCGTTTTGAGTGTAGGGTGCATTTAAAAAGGCAAGTGGAAGAACACGTTCGTTAACAGAATAATGGTCTCATTAGCAGCTTCAGAAAATGAAAGCACCAATGGTTTTGCTCTTTAATTTGGTGCAGATGCTCAGACTGACAAGTTATAAAAAAACCACAGCTGAAGTATGGTAGCAGACCATGCACACACTCTTTATCCATGGCAAACATGAGAAAAAAATATTGTGAAATGTTTGGCAGGGGTTTCACTGAAATTATTTTCTGAGATGTCAGATTTTACCTCTTGCTCTTATCAGAAAGAGCATGCTTGCTTGTTGTGGGATAAAGAAATTCAGGTTACAAAGCTTTGCCTGTTGGACAAGTGTGAAATTAATCTTGTATCCTGAGCCTCCTTGAAGGTCATCACTTTTGAAGATGTTAGAGAGTCTTAATGGCATCAGGTAGGACAGAACCTTATTGTTTGTTTTGCCAGAAATGTCTAAACCAACCTTATTTTCCTATTGTTACCCTTAGACTGTGATCTTAGCTTTTTTCTCCCATCTTGTTCTTCCTTTCCTCTCATTCTAATAATAAATTTCTCTTTTTTTCTTTTGTCTCATTCTAAACAAGGTGTTACCTTGAATGGCATGTGACTATTGACTGATCTAGCCCAATGTGTCACTGAATAAGGAAAGGCCTTTTATTTAATCCATACTTTACTACTTAACCAGTAAATCTTGGTAACACTGCTAGGCAGGCTGATTTCAGGATTGCTTTGAAAGAACCCTTTCAGGTAACACAAGGGAAGACCCTTGATAAACAAGAAATTTTCTTGGTTGTGATGTCCCTCTTTTACCCTTTAGAGCAAGAAAAATGATCAGTTCCAGTGATTCACCCTGGGAGCAAATATCTGCTGATGGTCCCCAGCAAATGGCCAATTGCTGTGGGCAATGCCATTATCCCAGTGCTGCTCAGAAGGGTGTTTCTTCTTCCAAGCAGGGGTAGAAGAGGATGAAGATGAGCATGTAGGACAGTGATGTTTGCCAGTGTCAATCCATTGGCTTGAGAGACCCTCACAGGTAGCTTGGAAGTGGGGCAGAAGCCATGGAGGAGGCTCCTACAGAGAAATCCTGGTTAGAAATTGCTGCTGGCTCTGCCTGCTGGCAGCAAGGGCTTCTTGTCAGCTGGGTCTCAGCCAGAGCTCCAGTCCAGCCCTGTGGGGTGTTGTTATGTACACATTTCATGCTACCCCAGAGGGTGCCCTTTCTGCTGTGCTGTTTCTCATGTCACTCCAGGATAGCAGAAATGTCTTGACTGCAGGATTTCTGCCCTTTTTGACTAACTTCTGACCAAAAAACCCTCAAGAAACCTTTGAAATTCTCTTCCCTCGGAACCTTTGACAGCTGCTTTCTAAATTTACAGTCTTCCTCCAGATTGTCCCTCACTGGTTGAATGGTGGGTTCTCCTCTTGCTTGCCCTCAGATACGAGTTTCTGTGATAGTTTCTGATTGATATTTAGTATGGTACTCAACAAATTTAAGCTATCTTCACTAACAAGAAGTTAGAACCTTAGCCAAGGGTGTACTAGGGTGAATACATCAGCTGTCAAAGTCTGTGATGGACTTGGAATCATAGGGCTGAAAAACAAAACCTGGCTTAGAGTTGCCATAAACAGGGAGACCAGAGAATGTGGAGAAAGAGTTGGGTGAACCTGAATTTCTAGTGAAAAAATGTGATGTGTGCATTGGGATTTAATGAGTTTTAATACCATTAAAATTTTTTTGAATCTCTATGAATGACTTTGAGCTCCTGTTTGACTGAGATAGAATATCAAAATTATAGTAAATATCCCAGAGAAATCATCTCCAGATAAAATACAAAATGCTTCCAAAACAATTCTGTTAGTTTGGAAGAATGACCCTGCAGCATTAGACTGAGCCTCATGTTTCATTTATAGCTCATTCATAGTCTCTTTTTTTGAATTTTGGATTGTTTCTTTCTGGAAAAAATTTTTGGACTAGAAATTAAGTGTTGAAGATTAGAAGTCAAGGTTCATATACCATATGGAAGGGGTTTTATGGAGGAGCAAACAGAAATGGTGCTTTGGGGTTTTTTTTCCTGTTAACTGATCAGGAAGGTAAAACAGTTGGCCTTAGATTTGAAACCAAGGCTTTGCTGTAGATCTCATCTGCTTGCCAGAAGTCTGAAGGGCAGATGGAAAAGTGGATATTGAAGTTTTCCTGCCCTGCCTGATGTTTTTAAGGTTCAGCATGCAAGATATATTGCTGTATTAGATAATGTCTGATGATCTTTCAGTATCTGATATAAAGACCTTGCCCATGTCTGTAAGATGAAGTACATAATACAGACAATAAATGCATTCATCTTCTGTTTCAGTACCTGATTTAAAGATCTTGGCCATGTCATAAGGGGAAATATATAAAATAGAAAGTAAATCCATTAATTGTAAATGCTTTTGTCTTATCCGAAGTAAAATTGAAACATAGCGTTCTTCTTTATGGATTGTACATAAACTGGTGTACATCATCTACTTTACAAATAACCTGGCTTTAAAAGGTTTAAATGGCCACTACCTAAGATTCTTGGCATAGTTTTGTTCAACTTCCAGCTCTTGGTCAAGCCCTTATATAATTTTGTGTATATGTAACAGGTTTTAGTCCTCATTTTACATTAGTTTGAGTGTATGATTGGAGGAAAGGAGTGATTTCAGGATCTGATTATATATAAATACTGAACACCCAAGAACCAATTGTTACAAAACCCAAGCCTATTCTTACCCTGCATTTGATGAACTAAAATTTATAACCCTGAAAGAATATTCACCTCCATAAAGTACTTAAGAGGAAAATTATTTCCTATCAAGAGAATTTCCAGTAGCAGAACTAAAAAATAGCAGACATGCACAAAGACGACCCTAAGTCAGCTTGAAAAGCCAAGATTTGTCTGACCCTATGGACCCTAGTAGCTACAGAAGAAGTAGTTCAGTCTTAAGTGATTCCTGATCTGGGTCATGACATGTAATACAAGAACTGGAGCAAGTGATTAGCAACAGATTGGGTAGGAATCTTCTAAATCATCTCTGCTGCTGGAAAAAAAAATTCATGGAACTTGCTTCTCATCTTTGGGTTCTCATCCTCCTCTGCTAATCAGTATCAGATTTTGTCTCTGTTCCTGGTAAATAAAAATATCATTATCATCTCACCATCTGACTTAGAAACCTCTTAATAATTTGTTCATTTAGAACTGTGCAGAAAAATGCTTAGAGTATGCAGAACTACAGGAGACCACTGTGATGTTATTTGAGGCTGTTAAGGAAGAAAAAACTGGGAGAAATGACCAGTTATGTGGTGGATTATTTTTGTTGGTTTGGGGTTTTTTTTTCATTTGTCAGCATCACTCCAAGGTTAAGTCTGTCAACAAAATGATGGCAATCTTCTGGAATATTGAAATTAAAATGGTGGCACTGATGTGCATCATCAGTCAGCTTTAAAAGTTCAGTGAAACAATAGGGGTTAGAATGCATTACTGTTCTCTCAGATATAAGCAAGGAGGAAAGAAAATTGATGCAACTGCTTCCTTAAGACTAAGAGATATGTGTCTCACTAATTGGGTAAATTTGAGAAGTGAAGCCCATTATGTTAGATCCCATCACTTAGTTTAATTTTATTGAGCTGTTTCAGCAGCTAAGTACCTGCTAATTCTTATGAAAGAAATTGATAGACTTGTCATCTCCTGCAGGTAAAATGTGGTGACAGAGAACAGCTCACAGAACTCAATTTATTCCCACTATACTGGGCATTTATTCTTATTTTGTGCTTGAAAAGGATAGAACTGCAATGACTGACCAGCACTTTGCCTTTTGTGAAAAACTGTTGAAATCCCCTAAGTTGTTTTTAAAATCCTTCTAGGACAAAAGTAGATTTGGGAAGTACCCATTGCAATAGTTACTGTGCAGGAATTTGCCCTATTGCAATCTTCTGGAAAGTCCTGTTCCCACTCTCCCTCAAATATTTATATCACTTAGCAATACTTTGATTTATCTTTTTGGATGTCTGGTGTGCTGGTAAAGTGTAAGAGGCTTGTTTTTTAGAGCTGTTCTCTCCAGACCACTCCAACTCATGTAGCAGTGCTGCACTTTGTGACCAGAAGTCTTTTATTGTTCCACATGGGAGCTATTCCCTTGTGAACTATTGTCCACCTTAGATTTCTGTGGCTAAATATAGGATGTATGCTTGGCCACCAAAGCATTAAAGGCACAAATTGACAGAAATTTGTGTTAATATCCCACTATTTGAATTTTCTTTAAAGCCACTGAAGTTTGCTTAAATGTCATTTTTAATGAGTGGCCGTATACAAGTCCATATTATGGATGCCTTTTTCAGTACCTTTTTGTATTAGTTGTAGTGTTTATTTTTATTTTCCTTTTGTTCCAACAGAATAACAGGCTAAGGAAACATGCCTTTGAGTTGAAAATGAATGACCTCACATACTTTGTGCTGGCAGCTGAAAATGAGCAGGATATGGATGACTGGATTTTTACACTCAACAAAATCCTGCAAATAAATCCAGAGGGAACCATTCAGGAGAGGAAGAGTGCAGATCTCACTGATCTGAGACTTGGTAAGAGTGAAAAATCTCTTGTATTGCTGGGGTTTTTTTATAACAAGTGAAAAAAGTGGAACCTTCACCTCAGTATTTAATCATTCTAACTGCCTGAGTCTGTAATGGATTCTGTACCTATTGATTTGTGAGGAAGCAGCACCAGTCCTGGCAATCCCTGCACAATGTCAGCTAACTCCCCTCAGATCATTTTCAAATGGCTGGAGGGGAGGTAAAACTGTTCCCACAAAGTCAGCAGAAGCAATGTGGCTCCACTTTGCATATGCAGCTCTTTTTTAAATTTAGTCCTCTCTGTCAGTGATCTTGCTGGTATTTTGTGTTTTACTGTCCTGGAACTCTGAAGGTTTAAAAAAGTTTTGTGCTAGAGAGTGGTTTGATCAGTTCTTTTTCCAACATTTTGCTTTCTTTAAAAATCTGGAGCTAATAATTAAAAAAAAAAACAAAACAGCTGTGGTATATGGCTCTTTCTCTGAAGCCTTATTGACTTCTTGCTTTTTTGAGCTTCCATGTTATGCTCTCACTGTGGAAGAAAGAATTGGATGCTCTGTTATACTGCAGTCTTCATGTGGCAGTAACTCATTCCTCCACGTAATAAATCCACATACAGTTTGGATGAACTCCAGCTGAAATTCTAAGGCTGAGAACACTTGAAACCTTAATACAGATGCAAAATGCATGTGCTCTGAGCTGAGTCAAAGCTTTGAATCCACATGCATCTGAATCTTAGGGATGTTCAGAGCTAATTGAACTCTTTAGCCTGATGTTTATAATAAGTTCTAACTTTGGAAGGACAGGCTACTCTTCATATGGACAAAGATTATTTTAGAACTTGGAGGCACAAGAGATTTGCACTTCAGAATCAGAGGAGTACTTTTGAAAATCCCACCCATAATGAATATTAATAAAACAGGAAGAAATGTGTGCATAAAAGGTCAAAACCACAGGCTGACAGGAACACAGAAGTCTCTACTGGTAAAAAAGCTGATAACAAGCAACATGAATGTGCTCTAGAGCTAACTTGTCAAAAGGCATGAGGCTTTCTTGGCAAGCAGAGCTCTAAGTGACTGTAATGCCTTCCTTCACATGGGGCTGAATTACCCTGTGAGAGCAGCACTCCCTGGTGAGCTGGGTCAAGCACAGGACTCGTGTTCGGTGCTGCTCTCTAGATTCATGGGTTTGCAGCTCAGGGAGCCCAGCCTGCATCCCTCCCTTTCCCAAAGAGTGGGGCAGGTCCTGCCTGCCTTGCTGAGCGCTCCCTTTGCTGGGAATCCCAAATCTTTGGTTGATACAAACCCTTGGTATTGCATCAGAAGGGACTGAGATGAGAAGGTGCCTTTGTCATGGGCATGAATACTTTTCTTGGGTGGATGTATTGGATGTTTCTGAATAGTCAGGCCTGTTGTTTGGAAGCTCCAATACAGACTAAAATACAGTGAGCAGCAGTGAGAGATGAGGTTGAGGAGGACAGAGGTAAACATGAGCATCGCTTCCCTTTGGAGAAGGAAGGGAATTAAAGGAAATAACATGGAAATATGGGGTTTTATCTTTTAAACCTTGTGGTAATAGCAAGAATAATAAAACCATTTTGTGGGTTTTTTTCTTCTCTTCGAGACCCTGCAGAAGTTTTGGTGAATTATGATTGCTCTCAAGAGGAGGCAGATTCTTCAGAGAACACCTTGCACCCAGACTTCGCAAAAGTAATGGATGTTACATTTTTTTTACATGTCTAGTGGGAAAGAACATCCTAGATGAAAAATGCCTGCCAGTATCTGATCGTTAATATTCTGAAAGGTTGAAAAATATAGCACAGTCTGTTACAATTGTTAGAGACACAACAAGTGACAGGAATAATCTTCTTTCTGAACAACCCATCCTTTTGTTTAAGTGGTGAGAAAATCTCCACCAGATGCAAAGAGAGTAGGTGCTCCACAGAGTATTTTGATTCAGACCTGTGAAGTCAGAAAGGAACCACTTTCCTCAGTTATGTGTGAAATATTTGCTCATCTGAGCTGCATTTCAGTAGAATTTGGCCCTTGGAGAGCCAAGATTTCCTGTGTGACTGGCAAGGAAGTGAGCTCTGAACTGCTCATTGCCTTCTGTAACTTCATTGACAGATACATGTGCTACCAGGGGAGGCATCGTGTCCTCTGGAGCTCATAAACTGCTTCATGTGGATGAGATAATTGTATATGGTGCTAAGAAGCTTTTTAATGAATAGCTAGATTGGAAATGCTTCACTGCTTTCTTTTAAATGAATCTGTTTGTAGCCTTCTGCCAGTGAGCTGCTGTAGATGCTGCCTGTCTCCGGAGCCAAATGCTGCTTGAGGATGTCACACAGATTTGAACTGAAAGCTGTTCTATGCATTTGAGGACAGAATTTTACTGTAGGTCATATTCATATGAAGTAGTCACCTAGAATGCAAAAAAGCAAAAAAAATCAAATCACCAACCAAAATAAAAACAAAACAGCCAACCAAATAAAATGCATCTGAGTTTATGTGTCAAGGGCAGCAGAAGTGTCAGATCATCTTGCCTGTGGATAGATTCTTTCTAATGGTTTAGTTGATGCAGATATCTCATGCAGAGCATGTTAGGAGCTGAACTTAGAGCTCCTAGTCCTGCTGCTTGTTGCATAATGTGTGCTGGCAAGATCATGGTGTTGTGGGAGGCATGGAACACTGGATGGGACCTGAACAAGAGAATATCCTGTGCTGTGTCAGCTAAGGGTGGTGCTCAGTCCTAGGCAACCAGAAAAAGATGGACATTCTTTTAATATTTCAGAGACTAATTTTTTTTTTTTTAAAGTTAGAGAAAATCGAAATGCAAAGAAACACTGGAGGAATTGAGCAATTGAAATATCCCAAGAGATCTTTAGGGGGAAGGGACTGTGAAGGGCTTATTTTACATATTGGATAAATGAGCTTAGCTGGTGAGGAAGAAGGTTTTTGCAGTTAGACATAGGGATAAACTTTTAGAAGGTAGTGTAGGAAAGCACCAGGTGGCTTCAGAAGGTGAAGCTGGTTTTGTCAGAGAGCTTGCTATTAACTAAAGCATGTGTCTGTCAGAAAGGAAGTGGGTATGTCTGATCCTCCCTGTGGGAGAGGACTCCCAGCCTTCCCTTTGGGTGGCACTGCAGTCTGTGAGGCTGAGTGGCATTTGCTGCTTCCCCTTCTGCCCTCCCCTGGCACAGGTGATTTTCTGAGGGGCTGGTTTATGGGAGGTTTATTTCCTTCACCTTGGGAATCTCTAAACTGATTTTGGTGCAGAGGTCTTCCTCAATGGATAGCATATGTGAACATACAAAAACTTGAATTACTTAATTGATCTATTTTGGGATTCCTTAAAAGCGTGTCCTGGCCTTAAAAATCCCTGCTTCACAAGCAAAGAGTGCTTGGAGGTGCTTGGGGAATAACTGCTGCAGAAGTGGGAAATGTTGTTATGAGTGAAACATTGATCACTCATTTAGAAGTCTAACAACTCTATGGATTTCTGTTCTTGTGCAGAAAACTAATTTATTATCTGTCACCACAGTACATCACAGAAACAGAAGAAACAGTGAAAGCCTCTCGAAATACAGAGCGACTAAACCTGTTCTCTTTGGATCCTGATATAGCAGTAAGTGATATTTAATTTTTTTTTTATTATTATTCTTAGAAGGTTTAAAATCCGAGTGACATGAGCTAACTGGGGTAGCTGAGGCAGCAGAGTGTGTTGCACTTCAGCAAGCAGCTGGGTCCACCCAAGGCTTCAGCAGTGAGGAGAGAGGGGAGCTATCTCTAGTACCCAGAGATTTCTGTTCAGACTTTGCAGAATGGCTAAGGGTGGCAGTGACCTCTGGAGGTCATCCAGCCCAGCTGAGCTAAGCTCTGAATTAGTTTAAAACAAGCATTAAAGCAAAGTTTAACATTTAATGTCGAGATTCAAAGAAAGTTATTTCTTGCACTGAATGTGATCTGAATGGAAATTTTATTTTAGTCAAAAAGAAGGCTTAAGTAGCATTGGGATTGATGTATATTTGAACTTGAGCCTGATGCCAATCAACTGTAAGACCTTTATTCAAAGTATTAAGCAAATTGAAATAGTGACGTAGTATATAAGTAATGGGAAAAGAGGGAAGTGCCTGGAATCTCATTCTAAAATGTGCTGTTAATGGTCTGAAAATGTGAAGGTTTTTAGTCTATATGAGGAAATTAAAAGCTAAACCTATACAAACAGTAAGTAAACAAGAAAAAAGTCTCTGCTAGGAAACCTAATTTGAATCCCTAATTCTGCCTCTGACATTGTATATGTCCTCAGGCATTCTTTTTGGTTTGCTTCCTAATCTATAAATTAAGAATAACACTTATTTACTGTAGTAATATGAAGATACAGTGACTTTGGAGGTTTTCAGGGTTTCAGTGTTTGCAAAGACCTTTAGAAGGCTTACTTAGTTTTGGAATGTGACGCTTTTTTTCTATGTATAACAAATTGCCCTACTTATTTCAGGCATTGAATCCTCAGAAAAAGGAGTTTCCAGGGACAAACTCAGTGATAAAGCCATTTGAAGAAAAGCCTCCAAAGAGGATCCTGATTACCTGCAAATCCCTCAGTTTGAATCTCCAGGCCTGTGTCACTGAAAATGAAAATGATCCCACAACCAACGTAAGCTTTTCTTATTTCTCTGTGATTTTTTTTTCTTTTCTTTTTTGGTTGGTTTGTTGGTTGAGTTGGTTTTTTTTTGTTGGTTCTTTTGTTGTTGTTGTTTTTTTTTTTTCCTTTTGTACATGTGTTAGTTTGCAAAGAGAAGTGAAAGGAAAGCTGCATCACCCATGCATACTGCTCCCTTTGGACCAAATAACAAAACTGATTAACTTTTCAATGGATATTTTGAAGCTGATTTACACTGCAGACTTTTAGCTACAGTTCAGTGGAGGATTAAAAATGTTTCAAACCTTGAGAATTCCTAACAATTGCTATAAGAAGAAGTTTAAACTGCCAAGACCTATGTAGGGAGGCAATGAAATATCAGTCACTTGTGACCTGGGGGGTTTTGTTGTTTTTCAGGGAGAGACGAGGAACTAAGCAGATAAAGTTACAAGAGAGAAGGCAAAATATAAAGGACAGGATGTTTCATCTAGTGGAAAAATCCAGCTAAAACCAGGACAAAACAGAAAATTTTGCTTGGTCTTTCTGTAAAAAAAAGAGTCAAGAAAACTGAGGTGTAGATGTCAGTCCATAGCTTTTAGTTAGTTCTCCTCTGAAGCAGGAAAGTTATGAGACATCAGTGTCCCGGCAACTCCACTTTCATATATTACATATGAGGCATTGATTTTGTTTGTTGATTTGTTTGTTTTTCATTTGAAGATGACCTCTACAGTGAGTGCAAATTCAGCATGATGTAATCAATATCTTTTTTTTTGGCAGACTGGAATAACTGTTTAAATAAAGTCATGATAACTGCACCAAGGGCATACAATACTCACTGCAGAGGCTGAAAAAGCAAAGGACACTGTACCTGCTGTGCACTGCTCTTTATCTCCACAATTTTAAGGTTTTGATTTCTGGGCAGCTCAGGTGGTGTTATTCTGGTGCTGATTTATTCTGTCAGAGCTATGGATGCTCTTTGGAGGTTACTTTCAGTCACAGGACTGAATTCCCTGGTGCTCTGCCATAGGATAAGTGGGCACTGTCAGAGTGGTTTGAATGCTCTTGGTTTCCCAGCAGAATGGAACATGTGTTTCCCACAGAATAATACACCCACGCTTTTGTGTTTGTACCAGTAAACATTTTCTGTCCCCTTACATTTGTCATCTTTGTGTTGCATTTCTGACGATCCCTGGGAAGCCCACACTCACTCTCCCTCTTTTATAATGACTCTCAATCTACATTTTAAAACTCCTGCAGTGTGTTTTCTGGGGCTCTATTCATTTACTCTAATAATTAGTTGTCTATTTGGTTTTGATTCTGTGAGTTTCTAAGCTGTCAATTCCTCTTCTGGCACCCTGTTAACAAGCTTTCTTTAAAAGGCCCTAAAATCACATGGTTGGAAACGTGGTTTTGATGTATCTCATAATTTGTAAATAATATTTGTTTGCTTTCTTTTTTTCTAGTTGCAGAAACCCGTTGAAAGATAAGACTTTACTCCCATCCTCTCAGTTATCACTGTATTTTGTTTCTGGTATTCTCTCTAGGTAGAGCCTTTCTTTGTGAGCGTGGCACTGTATGATGTCAGGGATGGCAGGAAGATCTCTGCTGATTTTCACGTGGATCTGAACCACACTCTGGTTAGACAGATGATTTCAGGTTCCTCGGGTCCTGTAGAAAATGGTGCGGTTGAAAATACTGACTCAAATGAAATGGAAGAGCCACAGATCAAAGGGTTCCCAGAAGAGTGGCTGAAATACCCCAAACAGGTATTCCACATGTGACTTGCATGGCTTAGTGACTTGCGTGAGTTTTTAGTTCAGTAGTGTTCTTTTTCATTGGAGAACTTTTGCATGCTGTGTTCTTGTTTTCAAGAAAATTCTCTTTTGTGTGTCAGTTGTATAGAGCCACTAGCTTTCTGAGCTCCCTGTATAGACCATTTACAATCAAAAGTGATAAAAGTTAGTGTCTCTTATTTAGAGAAAGCACCCATATTTCCTGTGCTCTTTGTCTCCATTTGCTGACATCTCCCAACCAGCCAAACAAAATCACGACTCAAAGCAACACCTAGACGCTGCAATAGTCTCAAAGTGCTTCCACATTCTTGCTGTTGCCATAAGCTGTGAGCTGAAACAGCACGTGTTCCCTTTTCTCCTCCTTTCATTCCCCTAAGGAATGATTGACTCAGGCCAGCTTTTAGGTGCTGCCCAAGAGAAACAGTCAGGTCAGGCCATACTAACATGGTCACTCTGCTTTTGGACTTCTGTCTGTTTGCAAGGCTCTCCATGTGCACAAGCTGACTTCAGCACTAGCACAAAGATTTTCTTTTCCATCTGGCTGTGTTGAATAAGCAGAGATAATAATCCTTAATAATCCTTTCTGCATTTGGTTTGTTACTGTTTCCATCAACAGAGAGCACTGGCAGTATTTCCTTTCTCCAGTATTGTTGTGTACTTGTGAACTGTTCTCCCTTTTATCCACAGGCTCTTTTCTCCATAAGTAATCCTCACTCTGAGATTGTGCTGGTGGCAAAAATAGAAAAGGTGCTCACGGGAAACATTGCCAGCAGTGCCGAGCCTTACATTAAGAATCCTGATTCTTTTAAGGTAAAGTAACAGGACCATCATTTCCTGCTCTGTGAGCTCCAGCCTGCTGAAAGCTGAGGGCTTCAGAAATGCTTCAGAAATGGCAAATGTCCAAGTTCCACTGCCTGGATGAATGAAGCTCCATTTTGTCTGCATCTTGCAAATCCATCCGTGGTGCATTCCTGTGCTGGTTATGCCCCAGTACAAGGATGTCCTCTTTCAGCAACATTTTAGATATTATGAGCTACAGAACTTTGTACAGGAGCAGAGTGTGGGTAGGCACCTCTCTGAGAGCAAGAACTGCACCTGATTGGGTAATTACAGAAAACTGGAATAACAACTTTAATGCAGTTCTGAATAAAGGAGTGGTGACAGGGTTTAATTTGTCAGCAGCATCATACTCATCTTGTGATGTCTCTGCTGTCCATCCCAGAAGCTTTTGTTATGAACAATATTCAGGCCAAATTATTGTAGGGACACTGTTGCCTCTTCAGCTTAGATGTAATTTGTGCAGCATTTGGGATGTTAGAATGATACTGATGAAATAATTCACATTTTCTTTTTTGCAGTGTGCACAGAAAGTGTTAAAATCCAATAAACAGTTCTGCAGCAAGCTGGGGAGATACCGTATGCCCTTTGCTTGGTCAGTGAGGTATGTATTTATTCTTTCCATGATTTTATAAGCATCTTATGCCTTATTCCCTTGGACTTCTACCCTTTTATTCTTTTCCACTTTTTCTGCCTGAAGCTAAGCAAAGCTTTCTCTCTGGTCCAGGACCCCAGAATATCCTGCAGGCTTTTTGTTTCGTTGCCCTATTTTTCTCACAGCTAAACGTCAGTTACTTGCTCATTAAATGTTACTGTGGTGGAGTCTTTTCTTCAGGTAGGTAGTGAAGTTGCCAGGGAGCAGCAAAGATAACTGACAGAATACCAATTTATTGTGAGCTCCACCATTCGTTGGGCACTAAAAATTACCAAAGAGATTTCGAAGTCACAGTTCTCATAAGAATTTCTTACAAAGGTAATTGTGGTCTGAAATAGAGTTGCAGTGGCCACCTAAAAGGGGGTGCACACGTACCTGTTCTTGAGGCTCTGTTCTTGTTTGGATGCCTGTCAAGTTTTAAGAAAAATCTAATCAAGGACTTGAAATGCTTTGGGGCTCATATTGAGGGATTACCGTTCAGGTACTCTTGCATTTTTCATGGTTAGTAGGTGATGGAGAACTTCTATTTTCTTATTTGGCGGGTCAGCTGGGTTTTATTGCAGCTCAGTGCTGTCCCACTAATGGATTTTTATTCTCTCTCTCCTCCTATATAATTTTTTGCTAGTCTCACCTCAAGACTGAAGCACCCCTGTGCCCTTTGATCCCCTTTTACCAAAAAGGGCGCTTTTTTTTCTGGTTGTTCTCCCTTCGAGTTTTGATGTAATTCCTTTTTCTGTCCTCTCTCTTTTTTCTTTCTCAGTCTTGTGTAATTTCTTCAACCCTGGGATGAGAGAGCTCCCTGACAGAGACCATCCTGTGTGTCCCTGTGACAGCTCTCCCTTCTTTCTACCGTGCATAGAGCAGGAAATATAAGTTTTTGTATTCCCTATAAAAAGGAAAGCTGTCAATTGTCAAGTGAAAACACTCCTCCTCTTCTGTGGCTTCTGATCTTACAGTAGCAGGCCAGGTGGAGAGCTGCCTGAAGCTCTCAGGAGAGAGAAAGGAAGAGCAGGTGCTGGGTGAAAAAGTTGTGTTGTGGCATTGCCTGTGGTTTGAGAGAGAGCTCCGTGTGTGTGAGCCTGGTGTGGAGCACGGAGCACCAGGAGGGAACAGTTTCCCATGACACCTGTAGGGGAAAAACTTCTGATTTTGGAATATGGTGATTAGGTGGCAAGGAAGAAAACATGCAGTGAGGTATGGCCATTTGAAGGGTTCATTTATGTTTTATTTGAATACTTTTTTTGTCAATATCCAGTAAGAACAGCAGAGGTGAGTGCTCAGGAGAAGGGCAGATAATGTGTTTTGATCTGCCATCGCAAGCTCAAGGATACTCATAAATATTTGCTACTTCTGTGTAGCAGAGGACCATTCATCAAAATCATATTGATGGGTTGATAGAGAGACTTTTACCGTGTAACAGACTGTGCAAGGGCAGGAGGTGCAGCCTTGGCATCAGACTGGCCTGAAGCTTCCCATTAACTCTGCCTGCCTGTGCTCTGTGGCAACACCATCCACATGTGATATGTTCTGCAGCTCAACCCTTGCTGTAGTAGCTGTCTTGGCATCATCTTGCCTGATGATTTTAACTGGTTCAGGGTCTGGCCAGGCACTCATGGATATAAAGAAAGCTAGAACAATCTTCCACAGCTTGAGCAAATCCTGCCAGGAACAAAATGCAGAAAGGTTTTCTTCTCATTCTGAAAGAAGCGTATTTTCTTTTCTTGGGATTCTCCAAGCGTCAATCCCTTGTTGCCTCGTGACGAGGAGTGGCAGGAGCAGGGTTTGGGCTGTGGCCCTCTCCTGTGGTTCTCACTGCTGGGCTGTGTGTGCCACAGCTGTGCTGCCCAAGCACATCCCGTGGTGTGTGCCTCAGCCCAGAGCTGTGGCTGCAGCTCTGCCCCTGCTCTGCCTAAAGGAACTCTTCACAGGTATCAGTGAAGTGAGGCAGAGAGCCCCCTAAATACCTGTCAAGCTAGGGTGCATTGAGAAAATTCAAATTCCACACTCATTTATGCCAGCTTGTGCATTAACATCACTCAGGTCTGACTCTGGTAAAAGCAAAGTATAGAATCTGTTTCGGTTTTCACAGCTTGAAAATAGAAGTTTCCACATGAGGCTATCGCACTACAGGGGGAAAGAAGTGGTTTGGCTATGAGAAATAGCAAAACCCTGGGTTTGGAAATGTGTTTTCCAGTTAGTTCATTCTGGCGTTAACCACACTCCTGTTTTTGTGTGGAAAGTTTCCCTCCTTAAAGCAGTTACAGATGGCCACAGTGTGATCTTTACGTATGCATTCAGCAAGCCAAACCCTTGACAGCTGAGTACTGCACATGACTGAAACTCTTAATTAGCTCCTGTGGCACCAGTTTGTTAGCATTGCTCAAAAGCATGACTCAGGGTTCTTCCCTGAGTTCCTGCTGGGAAATCTGGTGTCTGTGTGCTCCTGCAGGTATAATTATGGTATGTGTTAGAATTACAGTGTGTCACAGCCTCATATTCCTGCCAGAACTGCCAAAGTTTGCAAATATCTGCCTCAGTTACATGTTGTAGATGTGGGGGGAAACTTTATTCACAGAGATTAGTTTTTACACTTCTTACTCCTTCAAACCTTCTCCACCCTCGTAAACATCGTGTTTTAGAGCCCAATATCTGAATCCTTCAGCAGCTTGTGCAGCTCCTGATTCGGTTCAGCTGCCCTAGGTTCAGACTGCACTGATTTCCAGGAGCTGCAGATCTTCCACTGGCTGTCTCACCCTGGAGGTGAGCAATTTTCCCACAAATCATAAACCACTACTTCAAAAGTAACCTTTTTCAAAGTTAAATGATGAACAGTGTGTAGGGTTTCTGTGCTCTATGAGTTTTTAGGATTGTGGACAATCAGCTAACAATGTCAGAAGAGCAGAATCATATAAACACTTAAGTACTGAGATGATGTTTCAGTTTTTTTAGTGGGATCTATTAACTTGCTTTCCCTTAAATTACCACTTTTAGAATCTCTTCAGGAGTTCAGTTGGGTGAAATGTTTCTTATTAAATTATCTCAGTAAATAGGTACCCAGCAGTAAGGTACATCAATAATGTGTTAGAGAAATACTGAATTCTTGAACTGTAGGAGTTTATGAAGCATTTCCTGGTTTTGATGTGACAGTTGTCATTCTCAAGTGCCTTCAGTATGCTCTCTGTGACAAGGAGCACTCTTGTTCCATCTGCAAGGATGTAGCAAAACATGGGATTGCAGTTATTTAACTACAGCTGTAACACATTCAGTACTTGCTGCTCTGGCAATTCTTCAGTTTTAATGAACCTGGGCAATGGAGACACCAGTACAATTTGACCAGTGCATAAAACATACCTTTTTAAGAAGGGTTATCTTGTTTTCAGTGGACATCTAAACTGCTCACATGGTTGTAAGAACTTTATATAAATGGAGTACTGTGTGTAAGATGGAGAGATAAAAATACTTCCCTGTTTTGTAGTGGTTTCATGCCTTTCATTTGGTCTTGGGTTCATTATTTAGGCAGGGATATGCTGCTGAACCAGTCCTGGAGGCAGAGCATGTGACAGGCAGGGAGCACTGATGCTCTGGAGCAGTGATTGTGGGCAGGGTGACTTTGTGAAGCCCTTCTGACTCCAAACCAGAGGGGAGGAGTGGGCAACCATGGAATCTTTTGGGTTTGAAGATACCTTGAGGATCATGATGCTGTGTCCCTGGGGCTGCTGGAAGGCAGTGCTCAATGCCACTGACCCAGAGTGAACTACTTCCAGCTTGATTTCCACCTGCATCCACAGCCCTCCTTGGTGCCCCTCCACCCCTGCACTGAGCAGGGGGTTTGCTGAGTGTCAGAGCCTGCTCTGGACTCAGTTAAGAGTCTCCAGCAGAGCCCTGCTTTGCTCAGCATCACTTTGCAGAGCCCAGTGGCACAGCAGAAATCTCTCACCCAGTGTTTTGCTCCTCTCTGTTAGTCTGGAGGAGGAAGCAGTATCCAGTACTGTAATAATTATTAAATCCTTTTTCTTTCCTTTTTCTTTTTTTCGGACAGCAGTTCAGTAGGATTTGTAGAGTAAGTGGTGGCTGCCAGGAATGAGGTCTGGTTTCTCCCTAGTAAGCTTTTTGACACGGTATGTTGGTGTGGGCCTTATTCCCTCCAACAGCTGGAGGTAAAATCTGATAGAAGAGAGTTGATCATTCTCGACAGTTGCAAAGAAATGAGATAGGGATGCTTCTCTCAGTTAATTAAGTTAAGATATGGTGCATTTATACTTATTCTTGGGATCCTCTTCCAAAGGTTTGCTCCATTATTTTGCATCTGGCAACAATTTGTCCTGGCATCAATTCTTCTTCTCACTGGCAGTGGAACAGAGAAGTAAATTAAGGAAGCAAGATTGGCCAAGTGATTCACAGAGCAGCACTTAGTGTCAAGAACATTTTACTTTTGTTAAGCAATGTTTTTTCATACTACAGTTGAATCCAAGGTTCATTAATTTGGATAGCTGTTACATTATCCGGTCCAGCCAGCGTGTGTGACCCTTGAGGATATACAAAGGGCGCTGGAATGTCTTAATTAAATCCTGCAAGTGTCAATGAGCAGGAATGGAAATGTCTGGAAATGTTTTCCTGTGCACACAACAGCTGATATTTATTGTTCTCAGTTATAGATGGTTATCCTTCTTTTCCAGTTTATTGGGAACTTTGTAGCTGGTTCATCAGAAATTGAGTTGATGTTCCACAAACTGGTTTTGTGAAGGAATGCTAAGCCACAGTGAGTTGATGTTGTGCTTCTGGAAGGCACAGGACAGATTCAATGTAAAAGCATGTGTTTCTTTGTGTGGTAAGAGGTGGTGGTTGAGCTTTAACAGCTAGCTATGATTTCTGTTATTTAAAATTATAATGATTTTCCTTGGCTAATAACTTCTTGGATGAAATTACCTATGGATGAAACTACCTACTGATGCATTGAATGCTTCAAGCTGATTCCTTGAAATAAGGAATCAGTCTCTTGTTGAAGTGAGGAGTCATGTTCATGATGGGTGAGAGGTTCTTGCTCAAACCAGGTCTGAGGTCTTTTCAGGACTGGGATGCTCATGGAAAAAACCGAAATTGCCTTTGTCCTGCAAGGATAAAGCTTGGCAGGGCTCTCTTGGGTGAAAATCTGAAGAGAGGCCATGAATTTGTGTAAGAATTCGTATCACAACCTTGTTTAAAGATTACATGATAATTTCAAATGCTCAAATATCTATGTACATACATATATAGATGACTGTTTATAAATGTCATTTTTCTTTCTTTATAGGCCAGTGTTTAAAGATAATCAGGGAAATGTTGACAGAGATTCCCGATTCTCACCCTTATTCAGGCAAGAAAGCAATAAGATTTCCATGGAAGATTTGATTAAACTAATAGCAGAATACAGAAGGTAAGGAAAAGTTTCTAATTTGCTTTGAAGCTTTATAAAGCCATGCAGAATAATTGTAACTGGGTTTTTTTTCTTCATTTACCACAGTGTGCCAAAGTGGCCATGTTGAATTATACTACATTAGTGTTTTTCACATTAGGTTATTACCTGCCAAAGAGTGCTTGAGGTTGGACTTTCCAGGAAAATTGAAACGTAATTTGGCACATTAAAATGTTATTATAACCTAAAAATAGCGATTGCTTAAATCAGCTTTTATCAGGGGAGGTGCAGGTAAAGTACCCAACATTATCTCAGGGGGAAAAAAAAACCCAAAAAAACAAAAAAGAAAAAAAAGAGTGGCAGAGATACAAAATCATTCTTTCTGGATTTCCCAGCTCCTTGCTTTTGTTTGTTTGAATCTCTGTGGCAAACTTAAGAATGGGCATCAAAAGTAAAAACCTTCTCCAAGTGTTTTACAGCCTGTAAATTTCTGAAGAGAGGTTTGGCTGGGTAGTTTCCATACAGGTATAAATCAGGTTAATCCTAGGGCAGGGTCTGTGTTTATACTGGCTGAGTGACATGAGAATTTAACCATGTATTTCTTCTTGCCTCTTCTGCTCTAAATGGCCCTAAAAATGAATTAATCTAAATAACTTGTGTTCCATTTATATTTAAAGAGATCATAGAAAGATTGAATGTCAGCTTCAGGGCTTGGATTAGGCCCTTAACTTCTTGTGCCACCTTACTGTTACTGGTCAGGACACTCTACTGACTATTCATTAGTGGCACCACTGCTGTTTGTGTCCCTAAAACATCTCCTAGACAAAAGAGATTTAGCCTTGTGGTTTTGGCACTGCTCAGATTGCTCAGGCACAAGGAGTAGGTCTTGGTCCCTTTTCAGCATGGCACTTGCAGAGGCCACAGTGCTGTGAGCTCCTCTCATTCCAGTGCTCATTGAATTCCCTTTAGGGAATAACTCATTCAGATTTTAGAAAGTGGAAGTAGATCATGTAATTCTCATAAATTTTGCTTCATCACTTTTTTTCTTTTTTTACAAAATAACACTGCTTAGAAAGAGAAGGCAGGAGTGAGACTAAGAAAAAAAAAAAAAGAAACCAGAAATCAAATCATATTTTATTTCTGCTGTTACATTTGATTAGAGTTTAATAGCCAGTAGATATATGTTAAATGTGCTTAACGTATCTTAAATATCTTAAATAAGGGTCTGTTTTTCATTTTCCATCAATTGCTGTTATGTTATGATCTCTGTTGTTTTAATTTTCTGAAATGTTTTCATTTATCTCATTGCAGAGCAGAGAAGATTAGCAAAATACAGACCATACCTGGCTGTTTGGACATTGCAGTTGATTGTGTTCCTTTGGAACATCCAAGTATGATTCCACTTTAATTATCCCAATTAAATAGGGCATTTTCCTAGGCTTTCCATCCGTAATTGCACCTCGAGACAGTTCTGACAAAAGTGTCCACTGTGCAGGAAAGTGTGTGCAGGGGAGTGGTTTTGATTTGCTGTCATTTAATTACACCACTCTTTGTTTCATCCTGTACCTGGCCAGATCCAGCCCAGGTTTCAGTGAAAGAAGAAAGGAACCTCACTGCTGCAGCTGGCCCAGAGCCACTTCTCCCCAGGCTGCCTGGCTTGCAGAGCACCTGCACTGTTCTGAAACTGGCAATTTCCTCTTGTACTAGGGCAGAAGGAAGTAAAATTTGGCATGGTGTATTTGAGGGATCACAAGCTTCTTCCAGCTTCCTCACAACATATTGGTAGACTTTTCCTGGGGATTATTCTGTGATTTGAGGAAGGGATTTGTAGGCAGGGTCTGTCCAATGGCTTTTCCCAGAAATAGTTCTGGTTGCTCTGGACATCCCTCAGCCCCTCTCAGCTTGAGTTCCCCATGAAGTTAAATGCCTCACTGCTTTAATGGTACAGGAAGAGAAAGTATTCTCTGGCCAATTTTAATCTCTCTTAGTCTCAGTGACAGAAGGCTTATTTTCGTCTTCTGTTTCTTGATCTGATTTCAGTTATCCCAATTACATCATATATTTGATCCAGTGCTGCACTGCTCATTTCTTCATTTTATTTATTATGTTATTAGATAATAGAAAAACTTAAATGAGCTGTTAAGCTGTAAAATTGATTAGAAGCAGCATCCCTCAGTACATTCTGTAGAAATTGTCCTTATAGCATTGAGGCTGTTACACCATCAAATGTCACCAGATACTGTGGGTGTCAACAGAGGTTACCAGTGCTGTCCAGTTTAATTCAAGTGAGAGAAATCATTTCAGGATGATATATTGCCACTGTTCTGATGTAATGTGTAAATTTAAGGCATCTCAGCATTAGGCATTTTTCCTAAGTCAAGGCAGGATTTTGTATGTTCCATCTCGATATTACTTTTTCTTAGTAGTAAGACAGTAAAAACAAACACAATATGTGATGAGGCTCTTTTCTTTTCTTTTGAAGACTGTGTAACTTCATCCTTTATTCCAATCAAGCCATTCCATAATGTAAAGGAGCATCAGCCTACAGTGGAAGTTGAGGAGTTTGTGCAGGAATCGACAAAATATTCCCGACCTTACAAGGTGTACAAGAACCAAATATACATCTACCCAAAACACCTCAAGTATGACAGCCAAAAACACTTCAACAAGGTACAGTATGTGGCTGATTCAGGAAAAGATGGGGTAGCAGTGGCCTGCATGAGCTCTTTTAGGAATCAAGGAGAACTTATAAAGGAAAGGAAAATGGTGATGTCACTGAGTTGGCTCTTCATCTTTTTCAGCTTTTGCAATCATAAAACACTGGTACAATTTTAAGGAATCTATGGGTTAATTTTACATTGTAAGAGTGATTCAAAGAGAGATAATGTGGTAATACCTTCTTCACAATTTTCAGAAGGGCTTTATATTAATGACATAAAGTCTGCAGATAAAATTAATCTAGATAATGTTTGTAGTTCTTAAATGAAACCTGGTACCACTTGTGTTTCCATGGTGATGGAAACTAATTAAGCACAAGCTATAGGTAAGTCCTGGTCACTTAATAGTCTGCTTCTACACAGCCACTGACTGGCATTTTGCTTTTTTCTTGGAAATTTTGTTTCTGTTGTTATCACTGAGACTTACAGGCATATATAAATATTGACACACCATCTGCATGTTTCTCTTGGATTCTGAAAAGGCCTTATTCCAGCTCTGTAGTTTGCCTGAGTTCTTGTGGGTACCCCATTTCTGATGTGAGATTTGATGTGCTCCTGTCTCTCCAGGCACGGAATATCACAGTGTGCATTGAGTTCAAAAGCTCTGATGAAGAAGGAGCAAAGCCACTCAAGGTGAGCTGCAAGAGGAGTATATTCAGAGGGTGCAGTTTCTGAGGACATTACTTATAAAATCCAGGAATAAGGATGATACTGAACCAGAGTAACTCAAGAGGGGATGTTGTCATACATCCCTCTAATTTTGCGTTGTGGTTCTGTTAGATCCCAGCTGGTCACGGTGATTCCATTTTGCACTTCTGACACTGGTGCAAGGGAAAGGAGATAATATTAGAGAACAGAGCCACTTTTTACAGTGCAGCTTGCTTTTTCTAGAATTTATCACTTGTCCTGCATTTCTCACTGAGCTCAGGAAACTTGATGGAAAAGAGTGAGGCACAAAATTAGAAGGACCTGAAACTTTGCTATTGCCCAAGGGCTGTTGCATAGTCCAGTTGTGGTCTAGTTTTCCCAGCAATAAATAAAACTGCCATTACTCAGTGATGAAGAGTGCCCAGACAGGACCCTGCCAGAAAAGAGACTGTTAACAGGGATAGCTTTTGTAACATTGAAAAGCCAGTAAAAGCACTGTATTGTGTATTGAGCTGCATAAAAGTGAAATAGATTTTGTAAAGCTTTTTGCAGAAAACTCTGAAATTAATAACAGCAAGGAAAAAGTCTAAGGAGTCTGCATTGCTTAATTGAGCATTGGGTAATTTTCACAGAATCAATGGACTTTTACTGGAAGTGTGTATAAAAAAATCCAGGTTTGAGCACTTAAAACATTTCTTTTAATATTTGATAAAGTAATGATCAATTTTTCATGCTAATTGTTTTAAATGTACATACATATTAGATACAGCAATACTAGTATCTTCAGCAGAATTTCCCAATGTAATGAAAACATGTTACTTTTATCAGTGTATTTATGGGAAGCCAGGTGGACCCTTATTTACAACCTCAGCCTACACTGCTGTGCTACATCATTCCCAGAATCCTGATTTCTATGATGAGGTCAGTCTGGTTTTTCTTTCATTAAATGTCTGCCAATGCCACATGTTTGCCAGTGAGACAGAAAAATATCTGTACAGAATGCTTCTGTTGCCATTGCTTGTGTATCTGGAAGGGCTGTGCTGTGTAGATTGACACGCAGTCTCACGTTTTGTTTTCTCTTCTTAAATCAACTCAGTGGATTGTTCCTTTTGTAAGATGTTCTGAGTACAGTTAAGATGCTGTAGAATTAATTAGAAACAGTGCATCTCTCTAAAATGCACGTCTGGATTACATTAAGGGTCCAGCTGCATCTCTGAATTTTATGGAAACAGTAAACATTGTGATGAAGTGTGGAGCCAAGTGTCAGAACAAATCCCTCTCTGACATATAAGATCTGCATTGGGGCATTTTTGTCGATGCGGTGGTCTGAACAGAATGTACAGTGACGTGTGGTGGCTGCAGCAAGTCCTTCAGCTGGTGATTTTGAGGAGCTATAGAGCAGTTCAAGTGGTGGCCTTTGCCAAATGTTACTCACATGTGCCTCCTCGTGTTTCACCAACACCAAGTGTTGGTTCCCCAGGCTTCCTGCAGGTGACCTTAATTTCACCCTATCAGTGACTGGTGTCTTTGATGGCTTGTGAATGTCAAGTGTCCTTTCTGGATTTTCCACTACTGCTTTATGTGCAGTGATAAGACCGGCAGACAGCATAGAGTTTATAGACAGCATTTTCCAAACTGCTCTCCTAGTCAGTAAAATTGCCTTTTTTCAGTAAAATTTGATAAAATTGCTAAGGCAAGATCAGCAGATAATGTACAACTTCATGTGAAGTATCAATTTTAAGATTCCTGTTTAGAAACTGAGGTGGAACTTAAAGCATTACATTTTCAGAGATTTTGAACTCCTTGCTAATCCTTTACAAGTTGTGTTTTGGGGTTTAACGCATCTGAAAGTGTCCTTCATGTGATGCTAGTGAGCCACTTGGTTTGGGGAGGTAACTTTCAACCTGAATGAGGAGCTGAATTCAGATGTGAATAGCCAATTTGGCTGGAAGAGGTGTGCACCTGTCCTAGATGTCCCTAGTAAAGCAGGTGCAGAATTTAAAACAATGTAGGATGTTAAGAAGAAAGCTGTCTTAATCTCTGTCTCTGGTTTCCCATTTTATATCTGTGTTTATGGTGTTAGGTTCTTACCCATAAACTGATGTAACACTGGAAGCATTTATCAACAATTTCTAACCCTTACTTTAGCATAGGATTAGCTTGGGTAAATTTCATCACTGCTCACAAGTGCAAAGGGTCATTCTTATGGTAACATGTTCTGATTAGTTTGTATTTTTATTCCAATAGATTAATAATACCTGAAAACCAGTATGCAGGATTTCATGGATGGCATGATATGGGATTTAAGACTGAGCAGAAATTATAAATAGAAGTTAATTTTCATGTCAGCCTTTATTACTTGGTCTTTGCCATGAAATGATGATGAAGATGAGCAGAGATGTCATTTTAGTTTTAGTTTAGTCATCCTGAAAATATGAGCATGGGGCTGGCTATTTATGGCTGCTAAAGTGCAGGTGATCACTTCTAAGCAGAGTCCACCACTCTTTAGTTCTGTCCTCTTTCATCTTATGCTCTTTCATCATTAATGTAAATATTCCTCCACAAGACAAATTGGAAGAAAGCTGTTTTAAGTAAAAGTGATAGATGATCATCATGAACAATCTCCTTAAGAGAGCATTCCTTACCATGGGGCAAACATTACCCAGTAAAGGCAGGCTATGCTTAGACCTCTGTAGAGAGATGTCACTCATTTAGCCCATCTCTGATGCCTGGTTTAATTGATTTTTAAACTAAAGTGAGGTGTAACATTTTACATTTCAGGTGAAAATTGAACTTCCCACTCAACTCCATAAGAAACACCACATTCTGTTTTCATTTTATCATGTCACCTGTGACATAAATGCAAAAGCTAATGCCAAAAAGAAAGAGGCTCTGGAAACACCAGGTACCTGTAGTAGAATTACTTTCAATTATAAATATACATTGTGTACATTCAAATAAGGATTTCAAAGTTTTTGGCTGGGTGTTATTGTCTTCCTTTTAGAAGCTTGTTTTTCCACAGAGTCCCATTTGTTTGTTCTTGTGCACAGTGGGCTTTGCCTGGCTCCCTTTGCTGAAGGATGCCCAGTTGGCTTCCCAGGAGCACCAGGTGGCAGTGGCCAGCAGCCTGCCCCCCAACTACCTGAGCCTTCAGGAGCCAGCCAGCACAAAGGTATCCATGCACACCTCCATGCTGCCCAGATGGCACACAGCATCCATCTGCTGGTGGTTTTCAGGAGGTCAGATCTCTATCTGCATTTGAAGGGTTTCTGGTTTAGAATATTCATTTGTATACCACTGAATATAGGAACTAATGTAAGCAGCACTGAACTGAGTGTCTTATGTTGCTGATTCACAAGTGTGTTTAATGTATCCTACAGTGTCCCAACTCCTCAAAATGTGAATCACAGTGGTCAAAAAGAACTCTTTTCACAAACTCAGGCCATATGACATTCATTCTCCAGCTGATGTGATCCACAGTCATGATTCATTCTCCAGTTTTGTGATGTGATATCATTTTTTCCTGCTGATCCACTCCAGCTTGGATTATTTCTGCCTCCTTGTGTTTGTTTTGCTATTGTCATGAGGACAGGGTGGGGCAGGATCTGGTCCCTTGAATGGCAGCACTGGTCTTGTGCTGAAAAGTGGGTTTGTATTGCAGTGATGGTGTTTGTGAAAGCACAGCAGCCAGTGCAGCTCATGCACACTCGTGCAAAGCTGTCCACTGAAAGTTTGGTGCAAACTTGAATGAATAGGAAATAGGTGGAAATCTTTTTGTTTTTGTTTTAACAGCAGATTGGCAGCAATATAAAATGGGTAGACAGTGGGAAGCCTCTTTTCAAAGTCTCTACTTTGGTTGTATCAACAGTAAATACTCAGGTAAGCCAACATTGCTCTTAGCTCTGTGACCTGCTTGCACACAAAAAGTGTCAGGGAATGTCTGAAAGGGGTTTTAATATCATGCATGAGTTTGTTTCTATAACATTTAAAGATTATTTCAGCTCAGAAGGGCAAGATGCCAGTGATGGAATACGTACTTTAAGGATACACAATTCAAGGAAAAAAGAAAAATTGTTCAAGATTATAACAATAGAAAAAATGTGGGATAACAGTTTAAACAGCAAGAAAATAAATTATAAGCACCAGGAAGAAAAAAAATCTGGCCTTTGAAACCCCTTAGGGTTGAGGAAAAAAATAATCACTCACAACAGTGAAAAAGGATTTGTCAAAGCACCTGGAATTTAGCACGCTGTGCTGGCCAGTGGGTTGGACTCAATAAACTTATTTTCTTTCTGTGAGTTCAGTATAAGATGGTGGGGACCAAGTGTGTTCATGGGTGTCATGGGTGGCTGCTGTAACCAATTTCTGGCACTAAATTCTAATAATCTCACATTAATGTCAATGTTTCCAATGTTTTAGGATCCATACCTGAATAACTTTTTCCATCAGTGCCAGGAAAGGGAAAAGGATCTGTCTCAGACTCCTACCTCAGACTTTATCAATTCTTGTAAGGTAAGGTAACCTGCAGCACAAATTGTACTACACAGCTCTGTTCAGGACTTTCTCTCAGCCCATGCCCCAGTGCAGAGTTCTAACCATGGCACAGGTTTACCAGGAGGCAGAGGGTCTGTGACAGCTCCAGGCAGATGTGACAGATGCACTGCTGGTCACCAGCTGCCTCCCACCCCTTCTCATCCAGAGCAGCTCTGCTAATCCAGCCTGTGCCCAAACTCAGATCCCTTGGGGGATAAGGGAATGTTGCTCCAGTAATGTCTGGGGAAGGGAGCTGTAGAGCTGCAGTATTCCTGACAATCCTCTCTTGCCTTAAATAACTTCCATCCTTACCTCCTCTAAAAATCTGGATGCTATTCAAAGTGCTGCTCAGGGTATTTGGTGTGTATAAATCAAGGGTGTTTGTTGCCTGTCAAGTTCTGAGACCAAAAAGAACTTCTGCAAAGGTGAAGCAAGAGCTGCAGTAAATGTGCCTCTATTCAGTAGAGGTCAAAAACTGTGAGAAGGGAGGAGTATGACCAGCAAATTAGAAGAGCAGCAGGTAAATGTAAGGCCCTAATTCTTTATCTGTTCATGAGTGCTGAAATCCAGAGTTCTTGCTGTGCACTGTGCTTGTGGAACATTGACAGATAAGCAAGAAAGCTGAAGGCAGATGTGACTCTGCTCCATCTCTGAGCTGAGTGAAACACCAAACATATGGCATTTATTATATTTCCTTTTGGCACTCTGTAAAATCCAGCAGGTGCTTGGGGGTTTAGATGTTACCACCATGGAGGTGCTTTCACCCTTTCCTTCACTGGTGATTTCCTGTATGAGTGGACCTTAATCAGATACAAGCTAATTGGGAAGAGGATTTATGTTTAATAAGCAAAGAATAAGTTCCAATAAGTCATGGTACTTCTCTGGACAAATCCATAAGGATGGCCACTATTTTTGTTTGCAGATGTAGGTCTACCTGCAGACCTGCCAAGAGTGGCTTTGTTTTCAAATATTGTCTTGATTTAAATAAATTATTAAGGTGTGTGTTCACAAATCAAAGCATCAATGTTATTTAGAGCTTCTACCTCTACAGAATGCAGTCCTTAATTTTTTGAAAGCCATTGAGAATATTGGGCAAAGTTTAGGAATCCATAAAAGCTTTACAACTTTCTGCAGTAAGCTGCTTGTCTAAACCACCAGAATTGCACCATTCTTTATCTGCTGTTTGTAGTTTACCTTTTAAAAATATTCCAGTGAATTTATTGGAAAACAGAGACAATGTTGTATGCAACAAGGAATCAGCTATGCATTATAACCAGAGACTAAGTAATCTTCCCCCGGGTATTTTGCTTTTATTTATAAATTTCTAGTACCTTTGTTAGAAGTTCTGGAATGATTTGTAAATACCTGAAATTAAAACCTGGGAGAAATTCAAAGGAGTTAGTTTGTTTTTTATTAAAAGCTCAATACTTTTCTTGTTTAGAGACAATAATAAAATTTCAAATTAGCATGTTAATACTAATTTTTACCACTGTGCTTTTAACAAAAGTATTTTTGCCACAACAAGATGAGTTTATCAGATCTCTACATCAAAAAAAAGTTTTCCTAAAAATAGTAGAAAATGTGTATTTTGAAAATAGTTTACTTCTTTTATTGCCCTTAGATAGTATCCTTAGTGAAATATAAAAATAGTTTTGGGTTTCTCTCCTTTTTTCTTTCTTTTTTTTTTTTTTTTTTTTTGGCTCTTAAGTCACTACAACACAAAATGCTGGAATTCTGAAATTTGGACAATACCTACAGTTGTGTTGATGGTCATATTTAAAACAAGCTTCATGGGGAATCAGTTCTCTATGTAGTTGCCCTGTTCTCCTCCTGCTGTTACACCAGTGGCTGAAGCAGCAAAGCTGCATGGCACCTGTCAGCTTTCATTGCTTGTGTTGAAATCACTTTCTTTCTTACCTCCTTCACAGAATTTGTTGAGGATTGAGAAGATCCATGTGATTATGAATTTTCTTCCTGTAGTCCTGAACCAGCTCTTCAGGGTTTTGGTGCAGAACAGTGATGATGAAGTTACAACAGCTGTGACCAGGTATCTGGATAACTCCTGTGTGATGTGCAGAATTCACTCAGGAGCACAAATGCAGATGTTACTCCACTTATAGCTGCTCTGTGACATTGAGATTTCAGCAGGTGAGAATGCTGCTTCCCCTTAGCACCGGGCTCTGCAAATAACACATGCAAGAGTGTTGGTATCATGTGGCTGGAAATCACTGACCATGGTGGACATGCCTGTCTGCCCTGAAACAATCCCACAGAAAAATCTCACTCCTGAGCAGCCAAGAGCTTCCTGACAAAGCTGGGTATCAGCTTTGGTTTATGTTTGGTGCTGAGGATGTGGAGTTGAGCACAGGAGGAGCTCAGCACTTTGCTGCATCCAGTGCAGAGTGAAACAACCGGGTCACACCATTCAGGGGCATTTTTTAATTAGAATATATCAGCAATAACTGGAAAGCAATAGAAGCGTTTTCCAGAGAGCAGGCAAACAACTGCAATGATTTGCTGAGTCTCTCACCCCTCACGTAATGAAATTGTCTTTATTGATGCTGTTAATCAGGGCAGCAGGAAAAAAATACTGGCAAGATTATTATTGTTGGTCTCTGTAGGAGGACAAAAAGTTGTGTTGCATTTACTTGTGGCCAGAGTGGTGTTTTTGTTGTACTTCCTCCAGCAGCTAAACAATATTACTAGTAGGAAAAAATTACAACTGCAACCCTGTTAGACTGACCTGCTGTCAGTATTCTTTCCTTCCTTCCAGAGTTTCTGCTTCAGAATTAATTTCTGAAGAACAATTATTTAGGGAAACTTAAAGGAACAAGGAAGCAGAGTTCCTCATCTTAGCCTTGGAAAGCTGGAGTTTCAATATGCTTTATCAAAGGATCCTGGCATTTTTCAGAGCCAAGTCCAGTTTTACCACAGCTAGGTACTAGGATTAAAAGATCCTCTCCTCATAAGTGTGAGTGATTTCATCACTGCACACTGTTTTTAAAGGGGGAGAGGCCAGCAGACCTTTGTTGAGGACACCTTTGTGGCCAGCAAATCAACTGATGTTAAGTTAATTCAAAATGATGAATTGTGTCCCAGAATTTCAGCATCATTTAACTGACTGGAAAAATGCTGTAGAAGCAGCAGCTGTTTAAAATACAGTTTCAATGATGAGATAGAAAAATGGGAGGATGTTATTTTTTTCCCATGCTTCAAATTTTAACTATACATACACCTGGCCCAAAAAAGAAAAGGAAAAAGAGAAGGTTTCTCAGTGTTTTTCTTGCATGTGTGGTGTCTTGTCTTTTGTGCTGGCAGAGCTGGTGCCAAGGGGAATATGCATGTCTGCTGGTGTGTGTCATTCATTGACGTGTCCTATATATACACACTGTGTTTTGTTCTGAATAGCTTCAAGCAGCTTGTGTTGAACTTACTAAAAGCAACAACAACAGAATGAGAGCATGGATTGGCTTATGTCCAGTCGTGTCATCATTTCTCTGTCACGTTTTTGCCAGAACTTCTTTCAGTTTCCAATTAGAATGAAGGTTAAAAGATCAGAATGGGCACAACTAATTCTGCCATAGCTTTTGGGTTTTGCTACAAGTTTTACTTCTCCTACTAACAGCAAGACCTGAGATAAATTAAAAATACTTAAGGCACTTGGAAAGCTTTTGGATCCAATAATAAGAATTGCCAGAAGTCACTCAGATCACCAAGCTATTCAAAAGGAGTACTTGTATGTGGACTACAGTCAGGCATGTTATTAATCTATTTTAGTCATACTGTTACTATGCCCATCTCTGAATTCTTTCACATGGAAATAAGATTATAAAGTTGCAGAGTCTTTTCTATATTAAGTATCCTGAAAAATGAGTTCCTAATAATCAAAAGGAAAGGATATGGTCAAGCTGAAGACTTCTTGCCTTGATTTGTGTTTTCTGGAACAGGATGATCTCAAAGAAAGATGGTCCACATACAAATTGAAGAGAAAACTTTGCAATTCTCAGTTTCACATAGTTAAATTCTCAGTTTCCTGCTGTTTGTAGGAGCTCAGCTTTTGTAGAGTGAGTCCTGGTGTGATCCAGGCAATTTTGTTCCCTGTTGCTGATGCCCAAACTTGTCTGTGGTGTGTCCAAGTGTCCATCCTCCTCCTTCTGTGCAGTGCTGAGGGCTCTGTGCTGGGGCACAGTCTGGGGATGTGAGCAGACAGAGCTGCACAGGGACCTGCTGGGTCTGCAGCCCAGGATTGTGCCTGTCTTTGATGAGCTGTGCCAGCATGAGCAAAGTATCAGGGGATTTGCACAATTACAAAGGCCTGAGAGAGCTTAGCAATAGCATTCCTGGAGAAAAGCGCTCTTGCCTCTCTGTTTCATGAAAATATTCTAAATTTTGTTATCCCTAGGTATCCAAGGCCTGCATAAAGTTCAGTTAGTTTATATTTTCTCTTGTTGTGGTGACAGTGAAGTTACTATCCTTAACACTGGGTGCAATGTCAGGCAAATGCATTTATAACAGCACAGTCCAAGCAAGTGGAAAGCCCAAGAAGTGACTGGCTTTTCCCAGTGCACATTATTCATCATTTGGATCACATCCCTCATGCACTGTTTTACAAAAACGGGGCAGTGTAAGAATCAGGTAGACTTTCTCTGCCTTATGACACGAAATAGCTCAATATTTGTTCTTCTTTTATCTTGCAGAGTTCTTACCAACATTGTTGCCAAGTGCCATGAAGAGCAACTGGACAACTGCATCAATTCTTACGTGACGGTATGGCCAGAGTTGGAATGTTGATATTTTGAGGAGAGAGAGATGGGTTGAGTTTGGTGGTTTTGTGGGGTTTTTTCCCTGTTTACTCTTAGTTGTACTTGTTTGTAGCTTTTTCTACATTTGCATCATAACTTTCTGCCACTGAGAGGCTCTGGTTAAGAAACTTTAAAACTCTTCTGTTGAGGACAAGCAGCTGCTCAGGTTTCTGCTGCTGCAGCTTTTTTTTCCATAGAACACCAAGTTGAGCAAGCACAAGAGGGAGAAGCTGCAGTGTATTCAGCTGATAACTAGAACTTATATTTTAGAACCAAAACCTGGTGCTGAAGTGCTACCACTGAGCTTTCAGGAGTGTAGGATTAGTGTCAGTCTAGGTGAAATGATGCTAAACTGGGAATTTCCCACTGTGCAGGGTTTGAGAGAAAGGAAGGGGGAGATAACATGATAGATCATGAAACTTCAACTAGATAGATGCCAGTGAGAGGCATTTGATGCTGCTTGCAGTCTGCAGCATTCCTCTTGACTGTGATGAGATTTACCACTATAAAATATCTGCCCATCTGTGTTGTACAGGGTTGCCCTCGTAAGGCAATCCCTTCGAATCCCTTTCCTTTCAGTCCCTTGAAAAGGATCCACGAGCAGCAATTCTTATGAACAAGGTACTTCTGGGTGCTCTTCGTGGTTGCCAGATGGCTTCAAGTCTCTTAGGAAGCTTTGTCATTAAATTTTTGATTATAAAATCATTATTTTAGTCTCAAGATCCCTTGTTTTTGTGTGTGCTGTTCTACATAAGTTCTCATCTATGGAATTCAGATTCTGTGGCTTTTCCCTATTGCATCAGCTTTTTTAAATCCTTTATTGTTTTGAAGACTGGAATATATATGGGTAGGTACTGTGTATGGAGTTTTCTTCTGGACAATGTGTAGACAATTACTTTTAAAAAAAAAAGGAGTGGCCTCTTTAAAGATGATCTCCTTGTCATCTCTATCAGCTGGACATCCATTAAATGAGTATGAATAATGCTGTTGGCCAGCAACTATCTCATCTTCAATACACTTGGGTAACAGCTTTATAAGCTGAGAGTTTTTTGAAGTTGTTTTTTTAAGCAGAAGCACAAATTAACTGCAGCTACCAGCATAGACAGAAAAATCCATAGACAATGAACCCCATTAAGGGTGTTACACTTATTATTCCCTTCCCTTGCCTTTGTTGTTTTCCCTCTCTTTTAATTGCAGTGGAGAGGGATGATAAACTTTGTTTTAGTCATGCTCGATGAATCAGTAGTGAGAAAGCTGTAATACCTTTGAGAGTTATGTTTGCTGACTTGTCTGTGCATTGCAAAGAGCAGAATAGAGGAGAATTGAAGGGTATTCCAAGAGTTGAAGGAGGTATTTCCATTGCTTTGTCTCTTGCCTTGCTGTGGTCAGTGGTGACAGAACTAATGGAGCTCATGATAGCAATGAGAGATCCCCCACAGTCATGGAAAGAAACTGTGAGAGACAAACAATTGTGTGGAGTGCTGTCTGTAATGACATCCTGCTTCACTGTGCAACAAGTGGCTCTTATAAAGTACATTTCATTTGTGGATGATGAGCAGTACTTGTGACATAAGCCTGAGGGAGGTGTTTCACTTTAGGAATAAAGTGAAAGCAAATACATTCCTGATAAACTGGAGACTTCAGCATGTTCATGGGCAGAAATCCGAAAACATGAAAGGAGTTCGGCTGCTAAATGGGAAACCATTTTAATTTCAGTGTTGACAAGTGTTGATTGATATTTGCATGGCCTGGATTGACTTTCCTGCTTTATGGCTGTATGTGTTTACAGGTCATGCACCTCAGCCTCTGAGTAGTTCAGTTTTAGTCTCAAGTACCCCAGTTTAAGCACAGAAGAATTCTGCTGAGGTCCAGCAGAGCTCTCCAGGCTCCAAAGTAAATAACCTATGTAACATGTAAATGTAGGTAATTAAATGGGTATTAAAACCTCTTCTACTCAATAACTTTTCAAAATTGCAGTAGATATCTACTGCATGAACAGCTAATAATCTTTGAAACTACAGGTGATCATTAAGTCACACCATAAGTCCATTTGGTCTGTTTTCTCATTTCCAGCAGCAGTCAAAACCCAATAACTGATAATCTCTTTGTTTTCCAGCTGTAAGGAAACAAATACCAAGTTTAGAAATGCTGTTTTGGGAATAAGTAGGTTGAGAATTGCGACTCACAATGCAGCAATAATATGAAATTACACTGACTTAAATAACTGGACCCAGAAGAGCCAAACTGCACAGGGAGAAGCTTATGGCATCTGCTGTGGAAACAAAGCTGAATATTAATAACGTGTTTTCAAGAGAGATTTGTTTCTTTTGCCAACCTGGTTGTATTGAAAAGATTTTTGTTCCCAACTGATGCCCTGTCAGAGCTTTTGCTTTATTGAAGGTGCAGTGGTACCAAATTTTTAGCCTAAATTGTTGAATACTCATGGTAGGTTTACAAGTTCCTAGCAGCTTGGTAGGTAAATTCCTCCCCTGAGGGCTCAGTTTGTACCAGGGGTGCAGTTTTGCCCATCAGCCAGCTGCAGTGGGGGCTCTACACCTTTCAGGGTGAAGAGTTGTTACCAGCTCTGAGTCGCTGTTGCCCCTGGAAGGAAGGAGCAGGTGAAAGGTGACCTGGGCCAGGTGGGTGGGAAACCCTCCACACCTCCTCTGCTTGCTTTGTGTTTTCCTCCCAGGTGAAATGGCTTGAAAGGCAGTTTGGAGGTTGCAGGATCCTGTCATCTATTGAAAAGTAAATCATAGCGCTGATTTTAAGCAGAATTTCCTCTCGATTCACATTAAGTCAACAAGAAGCTGTATTTAAAACTGAGGTTTTGTAGGTCAGCAGTGTTATGCCATTACTGGAAATTAAACTTTATGTGAATGAATTTTTCAGTCAAGATCTTTTGGCAGCAAAGATTGTCAGCTGTTAGTGGTACACAAATAATTTATCATCTCCTGAGGCTTTTTTGTATTTGTTTTATTGAACATTTTGAAAATTTTCGTTTTTTCTTTCTTCTTCAGTATGTGTTCAGGACCAAATCATTTGATGAAAGAACTGTCCATGAGGAGCTCTCCAAGAATATGACTGGTCTGCTGAAGTCAAATGAACAAGTAACTGTGAAACAGGTTTTAAAGGTGAATGATAGCTTGAATTAGCACATTTGTAGTTTTACTACTGGTTTTCTGCCTGAAATTCACTTATCTCTTTCTCCTCTTTCTTTTTCCTGTCTGACCTTTGTGCAAATCACATCCTGCAGTGATTCCACAGTCAGACTTAGCAGAGCTGCTGCAGGTTCTCAGCATAACACATATCTCAGGATGCTGTGGTTTGCATAATAAAATTCTTCTTGTCTATTACAGCTCAGTCAGAACCTGAGACCTAATTCTTACACAGTGTGATGTAGGCAATTACTTTTAGGATGCTCTGTTTTAATTTTCAACTTGGAAGATGCAGGGAAAATACTGATCTGTTTGAAATTCATGCATCTGTAAGGTCTGTCCCTGAGTCTCTGGGCTATGGTACAAGAGCAGTCCAGCCCAGGACTTCCCAGAGGCAAAAGTGTGTTCACCTGTTTAAAATGAACCAGTTCTGATATTCTTTATTGAGCCATTAGCAAAAAAATAGTCTGAAAAAATCAGAAAACCTGCAGAAATCCTGGGCCACAAAATAAGTGTTTGTTGTGGGGTGGTTTGGGGTTTTTTTCAATGTATAAGCTTTTGGAGTGTATTTGCTTCACATGGATCCTGAGATATTAATATGTATTGTACCTGTTCATTATTTCAAATGATATTTGAAGAACCACTCTGTTCAAGCACCATCTTATTCTGTGCCAAATTACCCATCTGATGGAACTCACAAGGCAGGTTATTGTCTGAGGTTCCCTGCATCACACCTTTCTGCCAGTTCCCTGCAAGCAAACCATGAAGACAGTGCTCAGTAGGAATGTGGAGTTTGTAGGAGTGGTGCTTGGAGGCTCCTTATTGCAAAAATCCACAAAATGCCTGAGATGGCTTCACCTCTCTTAAGGACAGTGTTACTCAAATACATGGCACTTGGATTTGTAAATTGATTTGTCACATAGAGTTTAACACTGTGCATTACATGCAGTCCATCTGTAAGGAATGGCAATGCATCATAAAGTGTTTATCAGGTAATCATTATTCATTCACTCTTTTCCTTCTTTTGAACAGCATTCCTGGTTCTTCTTTGCAATCATCTTAAAGTCAATGGCTCAGCACTTGGTTGATACAAACAAAACAAAGGTAAGTTTATATACAAAATCTGTTAGGGAAAATATAAAATGCAGAATCCTGGCAAATAGTCTTGAATATACTTGAACTTAACTGCTTGACTGGCCAATAAAATAAATCCTGTGATACTTGGTAAAATATTTGGTTGACCTACAAAAACATTGTATTACCTGCTGGGCTCAAACCTGTTCTTGATTGTACAAAGATAGATTGAGGATAGGTTGAGGACATATTTCCCACTTGCCTATGGACCAGATTCTTCTGTTGGGGGTTTATGCTCAGAATGGATCCATGGAACTCTAGGAATATTCTTCTTGTATGTTGAGTGGCCTGTGGTTTGTTTTTTATTCTTGGCTTGAATGTTTGATATGCAACATCATGCACTCTGAAGTTGATGATCTATTCCCTGCTTAGGTTTCTCGAACTCGGAGGTTTCCAGAATCATTTCAAACTGAGCTGGACACACTCGTGATGGTTTTAGCAGACCATGTTGTTTGGAAGTACAGAGATGCTCTTGAGGAAACCAGGAATGCAAACTACAGCACTGCCAAATTTCTCAAGGTGAGCTGTTCTGTCATTGCAGCACATGCACTTATTTCCCCATATTTAATACACACTCCAGACTAGTCTAGTCTAAACAAAGGGAGTAAAACCAGTTCAATTTGCAAGTTCAGTGGCGACTGATTATTCAGTTTTCTATGGCCTTTGGTCTTTGAGGGTGCAAAATCTTCATGTAAATCTGCTCTAAAGCAATTTTAATTATTTCTGTCTATGCTCTTAAAGAGTCAAAGTTTTCGAGTTTGCAGATTCTTACATTATATTCAAATGGGTAAAACATTTGGAAAGGAATGCAGCTTTAGTTAGGCTTGAGCTGATACTCTTTGTTTAAGTGCTGTAGCTCTGGATAACTGTGGGTGGATTAATTGTTCCTAATCAAGGAATCATGTTTGAGCGTGTGTAGCAGAAGCTTTGCAGAGTTCAAGAACTGCAGAGAAGGAGGGAATTCAAGATTGCATTCTCTACCCTGTAGGCTGACTCTGCAAGGAAAACATGTCAGTAACTGCAGAACCAAGGCCCTCAAAACCTTTACACCTTGTGTCAATATTTAGCCCAAGCAGTCAGGAAGAGCTGTGGTCTCATCCTAAAGCAATGCAGGGTCACACTTTGAGAGAGACCATAGCCCAGACTGTGAGCATTGTGGCTGGACTGGTTCCTCACCAGTTCCTGCCCTGTCACTGAGGGAGGTGCTCAGCTCAGCTCCTGTCTGAACCACCTCCAGTGATGGATGCAGAGGCCATGTGTTTGGTTGTTTTTTTTTATAAAATAGTAATTCATTTCCCCCCCTTTCTTAGCGCTGTTTTACATTTATGGATCGTGGATTCGTGTTCAGGATGGTCAACAACTATATAAGTATGTTTGGAGCTGGAGATAGCAAGGTATGGCTCTGATTTATTTGTTTGTGTTTTTTCTAAAGTGACTGACTGGCAGAATATTTTTTATATTGAAACTATTTGTGGTTTCATGACTTCACAGAACTCAAGTCAGTAAAAACATTTAGAGTAAATATGGATTAAAACCTCCTGGGTTTGATCTATGTCCCCCCTTCTCTGGGAGTAAATAGCCATGTTCAGTGAGACACTGCACAGCCTGCTCAGACCAAAGAATCCAAAAGACTGAATTTAAGCTTTAATTCTTTGAAACTACGCTCTTCTATAAATATTAGTAATTGGCATGGTTTTCCTTGAGGAAAATAAAGGAAGAGCATATGAAAAATTATCATTGTGTAAACTCAAGTGAGACTGTAACATCTTTACTTTGTCTGAATGCCATGCTCTTACCTCATCAATGATGCAAGAAGGCAAATCTGCTCCAAATTATTTTGTGCTGGCTATGAGGAAAATTCCATGCAGCCTTTATTCTTCTATACCTGCAATAATCACTGATATGGTTTGAACATTAAATTTCAAACAGCAAGAGGTCCCCAAATTATTCAGCGTGACTCCTTTGCTCTCCATCCATCAGGATGAGTCACAGGCTCTTTCTCTTCCATGCCAGACTTTGTGATCATATATATAGTAACACAATGTAGTCCAGATATACACTTTGAATGATTCATCTTTCACCAAAAAGCTCACAAAGCTTTTGTCCATTAACTTTATATAATTCTTTACTGGTAATATGTGCATTTGTAGCTAAAGAATGAGATTACTCCAGGTCTGCTTTGCTTTTTACTTAAATCACCTTCATTCTCAACTCAAATCTTTCACTTTATCTCTGGAACAGCTGTAGAATGGAGTCTCTCTGTTATTAATGTCATAGCCTGAAGGTTGTAATTCTGTAAATAATATTATGCAATCTGAAAACTGTTTCCATACTTCAGACTTCCCTAAATACATTCAACCACAGAAACAGATGTTTAATTTACAAAGCCCATTAATGGTCAGTGGAAAAGCCTGAGATTAATCAGTGTGCAGAGCAGTACTTAGCACCTTCTTGGCAGTAGGTGTGTGAACATTGCCAGCATCCCTGCAGATCCATCTGCCAGCCTGCGTGGGAGTGGATTCACCGTGGAGTTGTGGCAGATGTGCAGCTGGAGCAGGCTTTGTGGCACTTGGAAACAATAGTCACAGCATAAAATCAGAGTTCTGACCTCAAGGAGAGAGGCCTTGCTTCATTTTCATTTCAGTCCAATGCCTAAGCAAGAGTCACTCTTCTAAACATGCTGCGAGATTTCTTTCTGTGTGTTTTTTGCTTAACTGGATTATTTATGTATATTAAAAAAAAAAAAAGATACTGCAGTCTGACCTGTCCTTTCAGAAAATTTAACAGTGTATATTGTTGCCTGAATATTTTTTGGATGTATCAGCCTGTAGCAGTGCAGTTTGAATTTATTGTAATTCTAGATGAAGCAACATAATTTCTGTTTCACAGAAATATCCCTTATGGTGTTCCATATTTTAACATTTAAATATAGTTTTGAGAAACATTTATTCAAAAGTTGAAATATCTCATTAGAAATCAGTTCATTGCTGTGTTCCCTCAAAATGTCACAGTTCCTCTTGGGAAACACATTTCAGATGCTTCACTTCTTCATTTGCCATTAGCATGTCCAGCTAATGTGCTGTATTCCTGAAGAAGTACTACAGTGCAATAAAACATGTTAGGGGGAAATTCCCTACCACCCCCTACTTGGTAGACTCAGAAAAGTGCATGTTCTAGGTGTCCCAGCCTGACAGTGGCAGCAGAAATGTTCCAACTAAATTTTAGTGCAAATTAAAAGACTTCTACAAGTGCTTTCTAGTGACGGGACATATTAAAGAAATAATAACAAAACTTTGGGTATATTACCCAAATCCCTTGGAGGTGGAACTCATTGGCATCAACAGAGGAAGTTTTTATTACTGTCAATAAGCTCTGGGTGTGACCAGTGTGGCTGAAACTTTATAATTTTTTTTTAAAGTCATAATAATGATGATGGTTCAAAATTTCTGTAGACTGGAGAAGATACTTCACTGTAATTCAATGCTATAGTATATGTCATCAGGAGACCCAGTGTAGCTTTAAGGATACCTTAAATATTTAGTTTGGATCAAGCTTAGGTTTATCACTACATCCTCAATGAAAAATCATGGTTTAAAAATTAAAAAAGCTGGATTGTCTGTGGAAAATTCTTTCAATAACAGAGGTGAAAGCCACATTTATTGTTTGTGCTGCTTGGCACAACAAGCTCTAAGGTTTTGTTGTTGGGTGTAAGTGTGAAGTTTGAGGTAGAGATAAGTAGCAGTGGAGCTCTGTCTCTCCTTTTTCCTTGTTTTAATGTGGACTGAACCATTTCCTGTTGTGATTTTCAGACTTTACACCAGTTCAAGTTTGACTTTCTCCAAGAAGTCTGTCACCATGAGCACTTTATCCCTCTCTGCCTCCCCATACGGTCTTCAAACATTCCTGGTAAGGTCCCCCTCCCTGGGGAGGATTTCTGTACAAATCAGTATGCCTGTAAATAAATGCAACCTCTGGAAGCTCAGGGGGTGGGAGGCAGAAGCTTCTCACTGGAGGTTTTAACTGGAATTTTTGTGCTGACTGATTTTAGTAAATCAGTAAGGCTACTGCAGTAGCCTTGGGAGGTGGTGAACTGGGAAAGGATTTCACCAGGTACAGCAGGAAGGGGGAGAAAAACAATGGGCTCTTGTCTCCTTTTTACCTCAGTATTCAGCATCTAAAAATTAGTTCAATTTTGACACTCAGGGCTTTTTTTAACAGTAGAAGCTGTTTAGTTCAAATTTGAGTCAATTTTTTTGGAAAGCGAGCAATTTTGTTGTTTTACAAATAATTAAAAACTGTGTTATTTTTGCCCATTTTCTTACGTTTATGAAAAATGAAGACACTGTGACGCCTTCAGAATCAGCACAGGAATATCGAACATCAGGTATGAGCAATGTGACTGTATAAGTGAGCAGAATTTTACTTTGACCACTGCCACTTTTGGCATCCAGTGCATTGTGACAAATCTTAGACGAAAATTATTTATCATTTTTGGAAGTGGAATTGCTTTCTACCTCTGTGTTTTAGAAGCTCTTCTAGCTTAGGATGTGGGAACAACAATTTGGACTTTGTGCCTTCAACAATCAATAGTCTAACGAGCAAACAGTTGAGATTCTTATGTGGGAACATGTTTATAAATCATCTTTTATTATTAAATAGGAAAAACTGCATGATTTCAAGAGATAATAATATTAGATTAGTTCATTCTGAGAATTGAAGGAGGAGAAGGAGGCAGTCAGACCAGGAAATCAAGGTTTAACAGCAGATTGAACATTTGGAAAATGAAAGGAGGGGAGGGAGGGGAGATGTGTGTAACCTATATATTGATTTAAGCATTCTTGTCCGTTCTATCCCAAGATATTCCAGAGTACACACTGACTAATGAATTTTGCCGTAAGCACTTCCTAATTGGAGTGCTGCTAAGGGAGGTGGGCTTTGCCTTGCAAGAAGACCAGGACATCAGGCACTTGGCTTTGGCTGTGCTTAAAAACCTGATGGCCAAGCACTCCTTCGATGATCGATACGCAGAGCCGGTAAAGAAACCCTTTGTTCTTTTTCATTTTCTTTTTCATGCACTACCTAAACATGCATGGAACTTCCTTAGCCACTGCTATGTATTTGTTAGTTTCTTGAGGATTGTGTTGTATCTTTTATTTTTAGGCAAAACAAGCACAAATAGCCAACCTGTATATGCCACTCTATGGAATGCTTTTGGACAATATGCCAAGGATTTACATGAAAGACATGTTCCTCTTCAATATCAATACTTCCAATCAGGTGATTCATGTGATTTCTTTTTTTTTTTTTTTTGGAGCACTGAAATGATCGAAGTGAGCCAGCCTGACCCAGTGGGAAGAGGTCCAGGTTTATCCTGGTCACCAATTAGGTTGCAGAATACAGTTCTGAAATTGCTGATATATTTGCATCTGCAAAGTTTAATTTAGAGGGTCTCAATTTGCAGAGCACCTGCAGAGCCCTGGGACCCTGTACTCTCAAGGAAAAAGGAGTCTGGAACTGCTGCCCTAGGGCTGGAAGTTCAGGGTTAGAGATTTGGAGCCTCAGACAATGTGTCCAGTCCCTCTGCCACAGGCTGGGGTCCTCGGGCAGGAGGCTGGGACACACTGCTGTAAAGGAAACCTCCCACTGCCCATAGAGTCTTTGCAGGATTACTTTGTGTACCCAAAGATGGTAAAACTGAGGGACCATAAGCTATACTAGGGGGCAGAGGGAATGCATAGAGGTAACTGAAGGAGGGGAGGGGTACAGAAGCATCATAAAACAGCTTTACTGCCACAGAAAATATCTGTATGAACTGTACATCTGGAGGAATGCGTTTCATGGAAGATATGTTATAACCATACTGCTTTAAAAACTAGAAGCAGATTTCTGCCAGGGTATTGTGTCTTTCAGTTCTCCCAACAAATGAGCCCATGTCATTTGAGCATTGCTAATGGCAATTAATGCTCCTTTCCCAGTGCTGTGTTAATGTTTCAGAAACAAACACTAGTTAGAATTGACCAGTCCTTTACAGCTTCCACCATGAGAGAGTCTCAGTAACTTTTCAGCATATCCTGGCAGGCCTTGATCCTTTAAGGCTGTCATGTACAAACAACTGAAAGTAGATTCTCAAACTCAGAGTCTTAGAAAAGCCTCGGGGTGTGCTGTCATTGTCCACTTTATGAGTGATATCTCCTACTGGAGCTGGTTCTGTTTCTTTCAAACACAGGGATCCAGGGATGACCTGAGCACAGCTGGAGGGTTTCAGAGCCAGACAGCAATGAAACATGCAAATTCTGTGGACACCTCCTTTTCCAAAGATGTTCTGAACTCTATTGCAGGTACAAATGACAGATTGAACAGACACATAGGCAGATTTGTATGTTTCTCAATCCATTGTGCTTTCTGCTTAGAATTCATGGAGGATTTCATTAACTTTTTTATATCATATCCAGGGAAACATGGTATGCAATGTTTCTCTTCCCTTTGGGTGTCTTTGGATTGACTTTCTCTTGTGAAGCTGTTCTACTTCCGCTGCTTCACTTATTCTCCTGCTTTGGAATGATGCCAGTATTCAGGCTCTAAGAAATCCCTTTGCCTGAGCTCATTCTTGTAGACTCTGCCTGACTTAAAAATAGTTCCAAGGTTTCTTCTGAAAACTCCTGATGCCTCATGGAGGCAAATATTCATAGTTTTTCCAAGCTTAATGGAAGAGTAGAAACACAATTTACTTAGTTCACCACCTCCAAACCCCATTTCAAAATTCAGGGAAATGAATTCAGGCATCTTTCCACTGGTTTTTGTGTCTTTAGGTCAGTTCTTACAGAATGCAACAGGCCATTTTAATGCCATGAAAAATGGCAAACTGAATCATTGTACTTCAACTCGTTGCATGTTTTCAGTACTAAAAATACCCATCAATAGCTTTGCTATTGAAAGTTCAAAGCACTTGTCTCAATCCAGCATGTGACACATTTTAAGTTCTCCATTTTTTTGTTGGTTTTTGTATCCATAAATGTTTTAGTTTAGCATGTTTGCTATGACTTTCATTTACAGCCTTTTCATCAATAGCTATCTCTGCAGCAAACCATGCTGACTCCAGAGCTTCCTTAGCAAGTCTTGAATCTAACCCAAGTACCAATGAAAAAAACAGTGAGAGAACTGACACGTGTGAAAAGGTACATGTGCAAATGTTGGAAATGCTTGCTAGAGGTGGGAGTCCATCACTGCACTTAACAGGGCCCTTTGCTGTCACCCCAACAGATCATGAGACCTTTGTCTTTGATTGGGTCAACTCTTCGTTTCGACAAGCTGGATCAAGCTGAAACTAGAAGCCTTCTCATGTGCTTCCTTCACATTATGAAAACCATTTCAGAAGGTAAAAACTGTGCACTAGCTACTTAATTTATTTTGCTGTAAAATACCGTGAATGCTGAATCCAAGTGAGCATTAAATTAGAATAATTATCTGTGTATTTTCTGGGCTTTGGGCTAAGTTTAATTCCCTGTCACAGATACATAATATATTTTAATATCTTCCCTTAGATGCACTGATTTCCTACTGGTTGCGAGCACCCTTCTCAGAAATAACAGACTTTTTCAGCATTTTAGAGTAAGTTTACTTTGTGGTTGTTTGATTTTTGTGTTGAATATTCTGAAGTGCTGGCTGCAAATAATTCCTCTTTGGGTTTCTCTACCTATTGGAATAGTCTTGAGATAGCTCTTGTATCTTAAATTATTTTGCTATAGTCTTCCAAAGTCATAATGAGACATTATTAATAAGATACATATCCTCCAAGATATTGTAATTTCCATGAACAAGAGTCATAATGCTTTGGGTCTTCCTCCTAAAAGAGATTTCACATTAGTTTCCCGTTTGGTGTTGAGATTCTGTTCTTCCCTTGAGAAAAATATTTAGCTCCTCAAAACTTCCCAGCCATAAGAAAAGTCACATAATGTAGATGACCTGCTTTTCATGTCCCCAGGGTGGTTTGCCCAATGCAATCTATGCAGAATCCAGCAGGTAGCTGGCTTTGGAATTTCCTCATCATCTCGTAGTTGAAATGTGAGTTATTTACCTTCAGCTGGTGAAGAAGCAATGCTTTTGCAGCGAGGTTTTTGCCTTTGCCATCTCACCAGGCCAGAATCTTCAACTGTGGAGAAAGAGAGCATGGTTGTGCAAAGTGCTGCCACACCTCATGTGTCCCTAGGCTGGCAACCGCTGCATTCTATTCTTTTTGCCTACTAGCAGGTGCATATGCCATGGGTCTCATTGAGGCACTAAGATACAGCATTTTTTCCATAAGTACAAAGCCATTAATAGGCATAAAATGTGGTGTTTTCTCTTTCAGGGTTTGTCTGCAAAATTTCAGATATCTAGGAAAACGCAATATTGTCAGGTAATTCTGTAGTTACAGACTCTGTGTTGCAGTATTTACATATTACAGCATTTATTAGACTTAAATGAGATCAACTGTGTATCCATCAGTTTTCTTTTGAAAGAATCTCTGTGTGGAACTGAAGCCAATGAATGCTTCATTTTTTCTTGTATGCAAATGATGTTATTGTGATGTTCTGCATATCTAAGAACATATCTTCTACAAAGGATGAATTGCATGATGTGATAACCATTACTGCATTTGTAATCCAAAATACTGGGGCCATTCTTGACCACATTTCTGTGCATATGCCAAACAAAGGAACTTTGAGCACTGTATTTCCATCCATGTCATGGAAAGAATAGTTTTAATGAGTATAGATGATTGTTTCTCAGCAATAAAAAACCACTCCTGCCTCCCTGAAAAAATGTGAGATCATGTTCAGCTGTGAAATGTGGAATGCACACTTTGTCTCAGCTGATGTTTCATTTTTAATTTTGTATTACTGCTCTGAACTTGTCTATATGTCACACAGTGTCAAAATTAAAGGTCACCAGATGAACCAGTTCTTGTTCCATAGCAGGTTTTGTCAGGCCTGCATTTGGTCTTCAGGGACATGGCAAAATCAGTGTCATGTTTTATAACAGATCAACACTTATATTTTCTTTTTCTTAACAGGAAAATTGCAGCTGCTTTTAAGTTTGTCCAGGCCACCCAGAATAATGGAACTCTTAAAGGTTCAAATTCCTCTGGCCAGGCATCAGGACTGCTCTCACAATGGTAATGGCACATGGAATCCCTAGCTCTATAAACCCTCAGCCTGGGTCATCATCCTCCACCCTCCTACTCTGACACTGAAGAGAGGTTGACAAAATATGTAACAAATTTCAGAGGCCTCAGAGCTTTAAACTGTAAAAAGTTGAGTCTCTTCATCTTAACTTACAAGCTGTTAGTTAGAGTATTATGTTCAGGGAGTAATTCTGTCCTAGAACAATTTTAATCACGTAAATTGGTGAAATTGCGTTTTTAAAAGAGGTAAACTGGAAGTATGTTTTAAAAAGTTACCTGAATTTTGAGATGTTAAATCTGCCTAAATTCTACACTAGTTACAAATATAAAATCCTTTCAAAAATTATAATAATCATTGGTACTTTAGTTCCAGGCTTCTCATTATAAATTAATGATGTGTTCGTCAGCATCAAAGAGGATTAAAAGAATACATGAATATGCACACATGTATTTTCACCGTCATTGTCAGTTAGTTGTCATTTGTTTCACCTCATAGAAACTGTATTATTTCTTTATTGAACAGGATATATTTTTCTTATATTCTGAGCTAACAGAACTTACCTCAGTTTTTCTTCACCCAAAGATAGTTTTCTAAACATCAGCCAGTTATTTAAGCTGATGCCTTTTTTTTAGTGCTTAATGGAAGTAGTGTCCCCTGTGATTTCAAGAAACCTCAGCACATGTTTGTTTTGTCCACCTCACTGACTTCCCTCATCTTTGTTTCTCTGAAGAATTTTGCATCATTTTGTTTAATTCAGCCACTGAGAAGTACTGCAGTAACTGACATGGAAAATTCTAAATAGGCACAGTAATTTATTCTTTTTTTCTATTCTTAATGGTACCTTCCAATTGCAGGATGCATTCTACTTCAAGTCACGATGGCCACAAGCACCACAGATCTCAAACATTGCCAATAATCCGTGGAAAAAATGCACTTTCTAACCCCAAACTCTTGCAGATGATAGACAATAGCACTGCAAGTAAGTACAGAAATTATTCACTTCCCTCTGGAATTCTGTGGGATTTAGGCTCTATACAGACTTTTTCTTACAGGAGGCTCTTAAAATTATGGGATTGGAGTCATTTGTCCCACTTCCCAATTAGGTTTCTTTCCTCCTTTGAGAATGAACAGAAACAGTGAAGGGATGTACTCACATCACTGGTGCAGTTGGTGAGAGTTGACTCAAATTTCCTCCCCTTTCACCTCCTATGAGCAGTTTTCTTCAAAATACCACTTTGATTAAAGTTAGGACCCCATCTCTGCTGTGATGAGACTTAAGGACCAGATTGCAGAATTAAATCATCATTAATGACACTCAGGAGATTGTTTTTCATCTTTCTTATTTTGTGCTGCAGGCACCTCCAATGAAACAGACATTGTACAGTATGTAGACACAGAGGCAAACATTGCTACAGAAGTTTCCCTCACAATCCTTGACCTGTTGTGTCTTTACACTTTGAATCACCAGGTATGTTTTGCTGTTTTTTTCTGCTTGAACTGGTGGGATCTGGGGTGAAAGGAAGGCCTGGGGGAGCAGGCACACAGAAAACTGGAAATATCCAAGACAACAGGATAGGAAATAAAATATGCCAGTGAAGGTCTTGTAGAAGGGAACTGGTTCTTAGTACCCAAACTGATTACAAGGAGGTAATCCTACATATCCAGGGCTATGTACAGCCCTGCTCTGCTTGGAGGTGTCTTGTATCTAGTATTGCATCACCTTTCTGAATCATGCTTAGCCCACTGGATTTCAGAGACTGTCAACAACAGATTTCCAAACTGTTTATTATCTCTATCTCTGCAAGTCAGCAGGTGAATCCTCTGCCTCTTTAAAAATTGCTCAGATTGCTTCAGCAAGCCCAGATGATTTGCTGAAGGTCTCACGGCCACAATACACTTTTACACTTTAGTGCTCCCTGTCTGTCACCCTAACCCTTAAATATAGAGTATACAATCCATGAGTAGTACAGGCATAGCAAAGTGCTTTTCTTGAAAAACTGCAAGAGTCTGCAGCAAGCTGGGAAAGCATCATCTGCAGAAATTTAGCATTGAAAAAAGCATCTCTCTAGGAGCACTCCCAGGTAATGCCCTGCAGACCCTTCTATTTATTCGCTTCAATAACCACGATGTCCTGTCTTGTCTGTGAACTTTTCAGAGGCAGCTCCAACAATCTGATTGCCAGAATGTGTTGATGAAGAAAGTCTTTGACACACACATGCTCTTTCTGCAAATCAACCAGTCAGCAGCAGCTCTCAAGCACGTCTTTGCTGCTCTGCGTCTGTTTGTAGGCAAGGTAACTCTTTTTCTTTTTTTCTCTTTTTTTCTTTTTCTTAGGTTTATTCTGTCATGCCTATCAATATGGTGCAGCAACTTCAGCTTGGGGACAATTGGACCCTTGGCAAGAGTTCTGAACTTACTCTGTTAATACTTATTCCTGACAGAGACTGTCTGATTTATTGCTGATTAAAAGTAAGATGTTCACAATGTCTGAAAAAACAGTTCTGTTTTGAAATCGAAAAATTTACTAAGAAGGAGAAAGTTTTAATGTAAATAGCCAGCTCTGTGGTATATCCATTAGACTTTCCTGCTTTTGCTGCCTATGAAAGCTTGAAACCCTAGAGGTCCATGGTCTCCTGGCAGATACCTGGTTTGCAGAATCCAGCAGTGAATGATCACTGCTGTCCCCACAGGAACTAGCAGGAGTGTATTCCATACACTTCACCAAAAGTTCATCCACAGTAATACAGTTTTACAAATACCTGGTTTTAAACCTCGGAAATAACATGGTTATGTGTCAAACTGTTTCTTTGCTTGCATTGCATTTTTGTAAACTGTCATGGGCACTTGGTGCCAGCTGCAAAAGCTGCACAATTTCCAAGTCACAGACTTAGATGAGATCCTCTGAAAACCAACCACTATGCAGGACTCAGGTAACAATTGCTCTGGGGAAGTGAGAATAAACAAGGCTGGCCCCAGTTCCTGAATGCTTCTATGAAACACAAGAGTGTAGCTGAGTTTGCAGCATGTGGCCTCCCTCTGGTTGTTGCCTCAGGGGAAAGGAGGAGGAAATCATGCTCCTCCCAGTAGTGCAGCTTGAGGACATGGGGGAAATACGAAGTAAACCATCCACAGATGGCTTTAAATGACACACCAGACAGCTGGGAATGGAAGAACTCTATGCAATGGGGAGAATGAATAAATATCCAGAATTGCCCTTCTCGTTTATCCTCTAGCTTTTGGGATTGAATTCTCCCTTCATGGTTCTGTGGGAGCAGGGTCTGTTGTGGTTCCTGCAGCAGAACCCCTCAGGCAGTAATTCAGATGTACAGCTCATGTGGACATTTCCAGCTCTCCTCCCTCAGTCCTCTATTACATTCACCCTGCTGGTAACACTGGATATGGTTTGGAGAGCCCTCCTCTGTTGTCTCCTGCTCTTCAAACCCTTGATTTGTGGAAGTTCACTGACCTTGCTGCTCAAAGTATTTTCCTTCTGCTGAACAGCTTTTATAATCATGCAGAACTCCCCCTGCTTTTCCTGGTTAGCCATCATGCAGTTCCTTGCAGATTCCTTGCTGCTGGGCTCACTGTGTGCCAGCTGCTGCCTGGGCTTCCTAGAGGCCAGTTTGATGGCATACAGTGTTTGTATGCAAATCTGAGTATAGTTCTTAATTAATCTTAACTTGTGTGTGGGATTATGTTTAGTTTAAACCCTGGTATGAATAACTGTGGGAGAGTTACTGAAAGGTTAAGAAAAAATTGTTAGCTCAGAATAACTGCAGCAAGACCTGAGAATGGTACTGAACATATTCACACGTTTCTTTCAATAGTTCCCATCAGCATTCTTCCAGGGACAAGCAGATCTCTGTGGTTCCCTCTGCTATGAAATCCTGAAGTGCTGTAACCATAGGTCACGTTCAACTCAGACAGAAGCATCTGCTCTTCTTTATTTTTTCATGAGGAAGAACTTTGAATTTAACAAGCAGAAATCAATAGTCAGATCCCATCTACAGGTAAGTGAAGTGTGAGGTCATCAATATTTAACCGATGTGCATTAGTTTTTATTGTTATTATTGTTTTTATGCATTGAAGCAAGGCAATCCTTTTGCAGTTCTAAGACAGGCAATTCTCTGTGGCAGCTTGATTTTCCTGCCAAGTCTGATGTTGGACTGGATTGTCTGCTGTTCTTGGGCTGCTCAGCTCTGTTCCAGGGAGAGACAGCAGCTGTGAATGTATCTGCATTGCCAGACTAATGGCTATTCTTGACTCGCGTGTCACTTACAGCAGTTGGAGCACAGCTGATGAAGGAACTAAACAGAATCTGACAGTACAGGAACAGACATGTAAAGTCCAGCAGTAACATATTTACACTGCAAAATGTGAGCAGTTACAAAATTTTGAAAGGTTACTCACAGTCCTTGCCTTTGTACACGTACATACACCCTCATAAGACAGGTATGAAATTCCACTAGCCTGGTTAATCAAGTCATACTAAAGTAGGGGTTAAAAACTCTTCTGAAACTCTGATTTCTTTGCTGATTGCATCCTGTGTTTGCTCCCCCTGTGCAGCTCATCAAGGCAGTGAGCCAGCTGATAGCGGATGCGGGGATTGGCGGGTCCCGATTCCAACATTCACTCGCAATTATAAATAATTTCGCTAATGGAGACAAGCAGATGAAAGTAAGAAACATTTTTTTTTTTCACTACCTCTTGCAAAAGGTCAACAATTTCACAGGAGCAAGTGTTTCAGTAAATAAAATTGCTGGCTCTGTTAGCCAGTGATTTATGCATTCATAGTGTGCATTTCTCAGGCCATCTGAAGTTCATGAAGGTGTTTGTGGCTCAGAAGCTTAATACTGAAAATAATTTTGAAATAAAAAACATTTTTATTTTTAAATTTTATAGTTTTTTATTTATTGCTTATTTTCTTCATTTTCCTCAGTTCAGAGGTCATGCATTGGGACTAATGGAACACAATTGCAGTTAACAAGCAATTTTTAGTCTACAATTGCTCCCTTTTGTCTGTTTAGTAAATGTGTAGCAAAAACAGGCACAACAGTTGGGTTTTGTAAGACCTTGCTAACTCACTGAAGGTATACATGTCTGTTAGATGAGCTACCATTGCTATTATAGTCATTGTCTGTACTAAAATTGTTGAAAAAAGATTCTAGTTTTTAATTTTTACAATTCTTCTCCAAACGTGTCAATGTGTATTTTCAGTTTTGTACTTTGGAGGTGTTGTCCTTCTCTGAAGGTGACTTTAGGGTATCTCCACTGAGATTAATAATGAAGTTAGCATAAACAAATTGGTAGATAGTTAGCAGAAGTAATTTGATTTGTTATCTAATAAGATGTCATTACAGTTCTGCTTGTTTTTGAAGTCCAGCTTTGATTTCACAGCACTGCAGTCAGTCACACTGCTTCTGTGACTTGCTTATCTCTGTGTGACATAGAGGAGGGAGTATTTAATTTCATTTGCTTTTTCTGAATGTTTTGCTTTTAAACAAAGCAAAGGATGGAAATAAGTCTGAAAAGAAATGTATTTCACTGCTTATCTGAAAAACTGAAGAGCTGAGCTAAATATGTTAAGAACAGCTGGTGGGAGTAATATAAGGACTCTGTTTTAATCTTGCACAGTGTGAGAAGGTCAGGAGCCAGACTTGTGCTTTATTCCCATGGCGGAACATGCTGGGAGTGTAGTTAAGCAGGACTATCTATAGCACACAGTGCTGTTGCTCAGAGGAAAGTGTGCAAGGATCCAGTTCTGGACCCAGTAAGCAATTGAGGAACACCTGTTCCAGTTCCCTGACTTCAGCAGAGCTGTTGGACACGGCAGTGGAACAGGAGACTGACTTGGGCCATCTTGTAGTGCTTTGACACATCAGGAAAAAACACCCAGGGTTTGTGTGCAATGTGTGCATGCTCTGCAGCTGTGACTGCTCCACAGGCTGCCCAGCCAGGGGAGGGGATGGAGGTCCTCTGTAAGCAGAGCTTTAGCTTGTGCAGGGGTGCAGCATGTGGCTCTTTGGATGGTTTCAGTGATGCATCGCTTATCTTTCCCAAAGAACGTTAATTTCCCAGCAGAGGTGAAGGATCTGACCAAGCGCATCAGGACAGTCTTGATGGCCACAGCTCAGATGAAGGAGCACGAGAAGGACCCTGAGATGCTGGTGGATCTGCAGTACAGCCTGGCAAATTCCTACGCCAGCACACCTGAGTTACGCAGGACGTGGCTCGAAAGCATGGCCAAGATCCATGCAAGAAATGGAGATTTATCAGAGGTAATGGAAAGAAATGAACAGGAATCCATTTGTCTTAAGGCTGAGCTGTTCTGATGAAAAGGGCTTTGGAAGGCCAACAGTAGTGAGTTAAGAGAATCATACAGTCTCTCATATATTTGGAATCAGAGGACTGGAGGTTTGCAAAGGCCTGTGTAGAGGAAGTTACAAGGAGTGAGTGACTCACATAAAGGATTTTCTTCTTCCCCACTATGGCCTAGAGGAGGAGCTTTGCTTAGAATGTGGTGTCATTTTCATCAAAGACTAAATGAGTGATGCAAAATTCCACTGCATAACCCAGGGATACCTTATTTATTAAGCCGTCTTAATGGTTTTCTTGAGAAACTCTATGCATTTATGTAAGACTCCTCATGAAATTTACACTTTAGGAGGATTTCATCATTTAATCCTTTATTTCCTTAGATTACTTTTGTCTTCCCTTTTCTGCCTCGTGATCTGGAAGTGTTGAAAGTACATGCTCCTTACCATGTGTATGCTGTAATTCAGGGTACTTTAACATATCCATGTATGTTGGTCTCTTGTTACAGGCTGCTATGTGCTATATTCATATTGCTGCTCTCATTGCAGAGTACCTGAAGAGAAAAGGTAAGATCAACATATTCAAAACCAACCATGTATCTATAAATATTATCGTTCAAATTAAGTTTTGGCTATTCTGCTTTCCTTCCTTATATGTAAAGTATTCTTAAAGCAGCTTGAATTCTTCCCAAATATATTTTTTTAAATATATCATAAATGCTAGTCTTAGACTGGAACAGTGAAAGTGTGTTTTGTGTAAAGAGGTTTAATTAAATGTTTAGCAAGCTAGTGCTAATGGAGAATGCTTCTCTTGTTAGTCTGTTGTTATTAAATATGCATGTATTAACACATACCAGTAGCAGTATACTAATACCATCTTACAATATCATAGGTTACTGGAAAATGGAAAAGATTTGTACCTCACGTATGCTCCTGGAAGATGCTCAAGTCTCTGATAGTAATGTGTTACTAACAACTCACAGTGGAGGAAGTGAGTGCTCTAACCGTGCCTGTTTGTGGGTCAAATAACACGATTAGGAGATCAAACTGCTGTTTGCCAACTGATCTGGAAAAATATCTACCAAATCTAAACTGTTTCTAGTGCATGTTGAAGGCTGTTATAGGAAGCTATGTCAGAAACATCATGAGTTCCTTTCCTGCTCGTTGGCTGGTTTGATGGATTGCTCAGAACGTCTCTGGTTATGGGCTTTTGCAGCAGGAAAATCCCTTTGGGGTCAACTGGTGTTTAGCATGCAAATCCATGTCCAATTCCTTGGTTATCCAAAGCTGGGAGGGCAGGGGGATGGAATTAATATCTAGTTATCCATATGTAACTTAGTATAGATAAAGGGGTTTTTTAAATCTATGATACTTATTTAAAAAAATAAAGTGCAGGCTTATGTTTTTTAATGCTTCTATGCCAATGGTTATTTAGTTAATGGAATCTGTATTTCATAGTAATTCTCAGAATGAGATATGTTAGCAATTTCCAGGGTCAAGGGCAAATATCTGGGGAAGAAAACACAGTTTTGGAAAGGCTATAGTCCTTCAATACATTTGGAAGTGTCTGTGGACAAGAGGAAAAATGCATCCTTTTAGAAGGAAACTTTCTGTGAAGAGCAATAGTTGTGAAACAGTTCAGTAGTGGTAAAAGACTTTGCCTGAATAAAGATTATAGTAGCTGCAGTGAAGAACTTGGGTGATTTTAAACCTATACTTAAACAGTTCCCAAAACTTGAGAGAGCGAATGGAGGTCCCCATCTCAGTGTGTATGGGTTAGCTTTTTTTAAAATTGAGCCATAGTAGCATTTTCCTGCTTTTAAATTAAACATAGGTCTTGCCAGGAGTTTGTCACCTCCCCTGGCAGCTTTACCTTCTCCACTCCAGAGCAGTAGTAAAGCCCTGGCAGGGCAGACCCTTCCTGATCTGTACAGTGTGATGCCTGTGGAAGTTGTTTCTGCTGCAACCATGGCACTAAGGCCTCAGCTTAGCAAATACTCAATTTAAGCTCAGTTTTATTCCTTATGAGCCTTCCCATGCACAGCTGCTGCCACCAGCCAGAGCTTTCTGCAAGGGAGTCCCTTGGCTGGGGCTCTGCTGACCCAGGGCAGGACAGGAAAGCCACTGCCAGCATCCCTCGAGCCCAGCACAGGCACAGCCTGCTCTGCAGCCACCAACCCTGGGCTGTGGCACTCCTGGGACACCTGACAGATGGGACAGTGCAGGATCCCCAAGTGTGAATTGTGTCACCTCAGCCTGCCAGGGTCATTCCTGTGCACATGAAGCTTTGCAGGGACTGCCAGCACTCACAGCTCAGGAACCAAAATGCCAAAGAGAGGAATAACATTGCATCAGGAAAATGCTATCATTCCCCTTTGCCTGGAGAAGTGAATTTATATAGAGGAAAATGTGGAATAGTCACTCAAATTCAATCAGCTCCATTTGTGCTTCTCATTACTTGGGCTGTGAAAGAAATGAACTCATCAGCCCTGTTTTAATGGCATTAGTAATTTCTTGAAGTATCTGGTCATTCAGTCATTAATAGCCTTTCTTATGACTTGCACTTCAAGGCTTATTTTCCATGGGATGGCCTGCTTTTCTGAACATTACCCCCAACATTAAAGAAGAAGGTGCTATGAAGGAAGACTCTGGGATGCAAGATACTCCCTACAACGAGGTCAGCAATGTTAACATTCATGTACCTGTTCTGAATTAACAGAGTGTTATTTCTAGTGGAATCCTGTGCCTTTACAACAAATTATAGTGAGTGCACTCAGGCAGTGTTAAAACGCACGCAGCTTTGGAGTGAAATGTCACAGCTGTTGCAGTGGTGTTTAGCTAAGGAGAACATAAAGTACCAGAGCTGAAAGTCAGGGCAGGGGGAAGCCCATGAAGCAAACCCATTCTTCTGCATGGGCTGTCAACTATTCAAGTATTTCCACATTACTGTTATTTCAGGTTGTTTGTCTAAAGAACAGCTAGGTCACGATACCTGATTAAACATTGTGTAATTGCAATGAACCTTAATATAGAACTTCCAGAATAAAAATGAAGTAGTGGGTATGTGCTTTTGCTGCATTGCTATTAATTAAATGCCACCAGCTGTCAAGTCACTGAACCATTTGCATTTGTGAAATTGCAGAATATTCTCGTGGAACAGCTGGAGTTGTGTGTTGAGTACCTCTGGAAGTCTGAGAGATATGAGCTTATTGCTGAGGTTAACAAGCCTATCATTGCTGTTTTTGAAAAGCAGAGGGACTTCAAAGTAAGTGGATGTTTGGTTTGGGTCTTTTTAATTATCCTAAGGCAACAGTAAAGATAAAAAAATTATGGAAAAAAAAGTGCTTTCTCTAAAAGGAATGTTTTCTTTCTTCCTGATTGTGATTTCTCCTTTTAATATTTTGTGCTGTGAGAAAATAAAAAACTTTGGTGTCTTCCCTGTCTCTTTTCAGCATCAATGCAACAGTAAATGTAAAAAAGATTTCAAACAAACCTCTTGCCTTAGCCAGTGGATATGTTTTTTTTAAAAGGGTTTTAAACCAAGAGCACATTTGCATTGTATTTAAATTTAGAAAATGCTGATAAAATTGTATGATTTCTTCAGAATTTCAGGGTGTCTTAGTTTCTTATCTACTTGGCACTTTCAATACATAATGAATGGCCAGATGATAATCTCATTTACTGATTTTTCTGGGTCTAAATTGAAAGAGACACAAAGTGGTTGGTAGCAATAAGCTGTATGCTAAGGAAGCAGGTCCTCAGAGTTTAAGTTACCTGAAATTTTGGTTCACTATCTTGAGAAAGTTTTGTTGAGTGGTAACTGTGGAAGGCAGGTCTTTGTGCGGGGTCGTGAGCTGACTGGAGTTGTTGGCACCTTGTTTTCACCTGCACAAACAACACGTGGGTTCTCTGACCCCTTGCTAGGTCAGCAGCACTGTCTGATTCGACCCTGTACAGAAAGGCTCCACTGCCACAAAACTCCTCAGAAGATGACAGGAACCTTGCAGTGACTCTTTAGTGTCTGCTAACAAGGTTAAACTGTTCCCTTAGCACGTACAGCCGCCTTTGCAAAGGTTTGGGACCCCAGTTAAGGGTTGTGCAGAGCTGTGGTGGTGTTTCCCAAGGTGCTGGCACGCCCTCACCTGCCCTCCCTCTGTCTGTCTGTCCGTGCAGAGACTGTCTGACCTGTACTATGACATCCACCGCTCCTACCTGAAGGTTGCAGAAGTGGTGAACTCTGAGAAGCGTCTCTTTGGGCGGTACTACCGCGTGGCATTCTATGGGCAGGTAAGTGAGTTGGGGTTCTTCTGTCTGCACTGAAGTCAGACATTTCAGAGCTGTTCATGACATAGTTCAGGGAGGCACTTGCCAGTGAATCACAGGGGAAATGCTGCCTCGTGGGTCAGGCTCCCAGCAGGATTTCAGTCAGGAGAGAGTGCTCAGTTGCCTCTGTGTGAACCTGCTGTGGATTTAGTGATGCATTAGAGAACAGACTTCTGTGTCAGCTTTAGTTCTTGACTTCATAAAGCAGAGCCAAGACTGAGGCAGGGCAGGTTTTTTCATACAACATAAATATAACTAGATAAGGCATCTTTGATATATGGCACTCTTCTCTAATAGATCTTAAAGCAGAGCAGTATGCAGTAGATGCTTTGTTGTGTTTTTCACTGACTCTGCCTTCTGCTTCCAGGCCACCTCTGATTCTGTGCAATGTACTGTAGAATAGCATTATTCTCTCTGCTGTGCTTCAGCACCCTTGAAGCATTATTTTGTGCTTTCTTCCACCACAAACCAGTGTAGCAATCCAGCATGTTCCTTTTAGTCCTGGTTTTGGCAAGCATAAAATTTCCTGTGCTCTAAAATATAAAGTGTGTAAACAACAGATTGATGTTAATCATTCTGTTTGCTAATTAGATTTTAATGCAGAAATTTGCTCTTTTCTCCTTTTGATCTTATTCAAGGCTGTGGTAAGTCTAGTTCTGTTGCATGTTTTGTTTAATTCTCCTCACACATCCTTCATCCTTCCTTGGACTGTTACTCTAGCATTAATTTTCCCGTGCTCTCAATCCTTTGGTTCATGGCAGATGATATAACATTGCTGCATTCATTGTTGCATCCTGCAAACTAACTCATGTTTGTTCAGTTACCTGAATTACTGAGCTGTATCTGTCATCATGGTGTGTGTGCACTGTGGGGCCCAATGCTGCTTCATCTCATCTCAGTGGAAGTTCCTCCCAGCTTCACTGGGAGTGGGATTGGACCCCATCTTCCTCTGTTGAAAGTCTTGGGGTAGCATTAATGCTGTTTGAATGCAAGCCCGTTTCCCTGACCTGCACAGCAGCTCCCTGGTGGAGGGCTGTTTTGTCAGTCTGGGGTCTATGGCAGTGGTCACTGGAGCACTCTGGGCAGGCTGTGGCCATGGCCATGGTCCTGGCAGTCCCTTGTAGGAGCCAGCAAGTGGGAATTCAGAGGGGAATGGCAGGTCCTGGCTCTCTGGAGAGATTCGCAAAGCTGAACTTGCCAAATGCAAGGAGGGACTGAGCTGCACCTGAGGAAGGGCAATGTTTTCCTTATGCCTGGCCTTCCTCAAAATGGGAGCAGCACAGGGCAAAACAGGGCTGTCCTACCTTCAGCCTCTGTCCCAGAGCCAGTGGCTCTCCCCCTGGGTAATTTAGCTGCAGCACTTCTGCTGCACTGGGTTAGCATCTCTGTAACAGTGCCATCACTTTCCAGGTGCCAGTGCCACAAGGGCAACTTCATTGAAACAGCTTTAGTGCTCTGAAGGGTGACACTTTGTCACAGCTGTGTCTTCCTCTGTCTGTTCCCCCCAGTCACTGAGCTCTAAAGGCAACAAGCACTGCCTTCTCCTTGCCCTTTGCAGGAGAGATGGGATGTGGCTGCTGTTCCTTAACTGAAACAAAAGCTGCAGAGAAAGCAGGTTAAAGAACAAAAGAATAATGTTAGTACTGGTAGGGAGAATTTTGAGGGTTCTTAGTGGAGAAAGAGGATCTGCAGCTGCACCTGAAAACTGTTCTTCATGCAAAGGCAGAGACAGCATCTGGTTAGTGCATTGCTGCAGGGACCCTGTGTGAGGATGGTGTGAGTTAATGTGATTCTCAGGGAGGACACAGTCACCTGTTTCCACCAGCAGGATTTGTTTGCCAGCTCAGGGAGCTGAATCCCATGGCAGCTGCTGTTGTAGAGTGCACATTCTGTTAAAGGCCTTTGGTGACAATATCTCATTGCACCCCCAAGTGACCACACTAGCCAGTGCATGGGAGTTTACTCATGGAGGAGTGTCTGAGAAGTCAGTATCTTTCTTGAGTTAAGAGCCAAAAAAATACTGTTTAATATATTGAATAGCTGGGAACTCATATTGTGCTGATAAGACATTCAAGACCTGGTTTTCAGCGCAGTGCCAGGTAAAGGTAGAGCTGAGGTTTGTTCTCCTGTGTGTGTGAGAAGCTGGAGAAGTTGGAGGGCAGAGTTTCATAGTGATCACAGTCACTCACCGTGGGAAGAGACAGAGAAAGAACCATTAGATGCCAGTTCCTGGCAGGTCAAACAGAAGGCTTTACCTCAGCACCTTTCAACAAAGAAAGAGAAGGGTCTGATGTACTGTGAGCTCCAGGGCTGTGTCTGGAGGTGTGTGAGGATGAGGAAGGGCCTTATCAGAACTCCCACAGTGATAGGGCTTGGTCATAACTTGTCTCTCAGAACATCAGAGCTCAGTGGAAGGCAGCAACCTACTGTTCAGGGGGTCATCTGCCTTCCATCACCATCAGCTGCTCCCTGGAATCATTTTCATCTCTGAGGCTGTGTTGTTCTTGCAGGACTGAACCGGCCAGGATGAAAATAATCCACGGATATGCATCGATAATGTAACCTTGGCTGCTTAATATTTTAAAATCCTGAAATTGGAGGATATTTGGCTTCTGAAAAGTATTTAATCTTACTTTTAATAGTCTTTGCCAGACATATAGCATATGGCAGACATGATTATATATAGCTCACAGTTAGCTTCTGCTTGTCACTTGTCAGCTGAAATACTGTAGGGAATATGTACTTACATGATGTCTCTTGCATTAGAGGTAAAACTAAATCTGCTAGTTGTTTTCAGGTATTTTTTTCTAAAGTAAAACGATTAACAGAGATATCATCTCAGTGTGCCATGCAGCATCAGCAGAGATTTGGCACTTACATATAAACACTGTGTTCCAGCATGCAAACACACACAGAATCAGGGTTTAAGAGTATAAACTATATTCTAGCTTGCTATGTGATTACTTTGGAAAACATGAGGGGTTTTGTTGAAAACACAGAATAGTAACAGAAAGCAGATGTCTTTTGACAGAAACAGTCCAGAGTAGTATGTTTAAGTAAGATTGCATCAAACTAATGAGGTTTTCCCACATAAAGCAGTTTTGTTTCAGTGGAAACAAGATCAGAAACCAGATTATGATCCTGTAGATATTTTCTCAGTGTAATCAATAGGAAGTCAATTGCCTGCCCAGCTCAACAGATGTTTATAGGATGTCAGCTTTGGAGCTCTAGATTTTTTTCTCTAATTACCTGTGAAGTTCTTCATATGCCTGTGGAATTTAATTGATAATGTTGTTAAAAGTCATGCAATGTTAGAAGGTCAGTGTGACACTGAAGAAGATGCTGTCAGATGAGCTGCTGTTATTGGTTTCCAGTAATGTCCACCGTACTCCTGACACTTTCCAAATTAAAAGACAATTTTATTGCCTCTTGTTCTTACTGAAGAAGCCAGAGATGCACATATTTGTTAATCCTCATTGAAATAAAGCTTGGGGAGGGTTTCATAAAGAAGCAATGAAATTCATAGCTTATTTTATTTTAATTCTGTTTTGGGGTTTTTTGTGAAGCTTTGCCTACTCAATAATTTTAGAGGGCAAAGTTGAAACACAGTTCCAGGTAAAAAGGCTGGATTTTGCATGAGTACTTTCTGAAGAGATTTTGGAGATATTTCTTGCCTTCATTAATTTCTGCTTCTCTGTTTTCCTACAGATGTCAGTTTGCTTAGGCATATTGTAGAATTAGCCATCCAAGCCACCCCATGTGAAGTTCAAAGGGCCTTGGGTCTGACATCATTAATGCTGTCTGCCTTTCCCCCTCTCCCTGCAGCTTCAGGTGTTTTCCTCTGGGTCACTTTGCATTAAGGTGAAAGGAAGAGCCTTTGAGTGTAGCTGCAGTGGTACCCATGCCCAAATTGCATCTGAAATCCTGGGAGAGGGGGGTTGGTGCTGCTGATGGCATTGGGAGGAACCCAGTCCTTGTTAATGGGGCACCTGCTGCCTTCTGCCCAGCTGGGAGAGCTCTCCTGGAGCACTGATGGACTTGTTCATCCTGTAGCAGTTGAGTGTTTCACCTGCAGGTGATGCAATGCCCTGCTAATTTGCAGAGGTTGGCATTTCTTCTGAAGCCTGACAGACTCGTGTTCAGCTCCTCAGTGGACCCTTTTATTAAATCTTTGCCAAGCCCATCCAGAGTATCAAATAATGACCTTAACAAGACTGTACCCTTTTTGCAAAGGAACACGGTCTGCGTGTGTTTTTTTGGTTTTGTTTTTCTTTTTCTTTTCAAATGTGAATAATTTGCTAATTGTCTCTGGAAGTGCTGCAATTCTATACAGCCTTTCAAGGTGCCCACCAGAGTTTCTCTTCAGCTGCCCTGGGGAGATGCAGACTGGTTCCCAGGTGTTCCCTGTGCCGTGGCCAAGGGCAGCAGTGCCCAGCCTGTGCTGCACACGTGGCTTCCAGAGGATGCACTGGAGGTGACATGCTGCACACAACCCAGCTGGGCTCAGCAAACAGCTGTTAATTGACCAAATTATTAAGATTTAAAGAATTTTTAACGTCTGGTTTTTAATTCATGAGGGTTTTTTCATCATACACATATCGGCATTTTCAAGAAAGCCCTTTAACCAGCTCTGTCTCTTAAGTGAATAAATGCGTAGGGATCTTTTCCTGGGTAACTCTGGAGATTGCAGAGCAGTATAAACACTGACCTCTAGGCACATGTCTGCTAGGAGTGGACAGAGGGAAGCTTTTATCTTAAGTGCTAGGAGTGGCCTACTGGATGCTCTGGTGGGTACACAGGCAACCTTGATTCCTGATGTAAGCCCCTGATTTAGGTTTTGCCCTGCCTGTTATGTTCACTGTATCCTTTTGTTTCTTTCCAAACAGGGCTTTTTTGAAGAAGAGGAAGGTAAAGAGTATATATACAAAGAGCCCAAATTAACTGGCTTGTCTGAGATCTCTCAAAGGCTGATGAAACTTTATGCAGACAAGTTTGGAATAGATAATGTGAAGATCATCCAGGATTCCAACAAGGTATGAAAGACCTTGGCTGTGGCTTTGCACAAGGGAGAGAACTGAGTGCCTGGTGCAAGATGAGCAGGCAGATGTTTGCTGCAGTGCAGAAACAGGTTGTTTTCTGTCTCATTTAGCTTTCAACCATTTTTTGCCAATGGCTATAGTCAAAGGTCCCACTTTTCTTAGGGAACTCTCAGTAAAATACCTTCGTACATGATCTGAGTATTACACTTGGAAGTGTCAGTTTTTGTTGGTATTGATGCCTTAGAAGGCTGACCTGAAACAGAGGCTGGACTAAGCTAGAGAATAAGATAGGTATTTATTGAAAGGCCTCCAGGATCCACCTTGGGCAGGACAGGAGCCTGACCAAGGCTGCCCCCAAGGTGGACTGAGAATGGTCCCAAAAATGGCTGACCAGTCACGAGGTCTTACATTCTTATAAGTTTTGGTCCATTTGCATATTGGGGTTTAATTGTCCAATTACAGCTTCAGCTTCAAGAAGGTTGTGAGCTCCCATCCTTCTTGTTCCTCCCTCCAGCCCACTGTTGTTTGTGCTGTTGGGCTGAAAGTTGTCCTTGGTTCTCAGCAGCAAAAGGATTTGTTTTGTGTGCCTACTCTGTGAAGAGAGCTGACTGGCACTTAATATGAGGCTCAGAACTGCATCCTAGGCAGCACAGAATCTGCAAATATGAAAACTAAAACTTAAGGCATCAGTATGGCTATAATTAAGTAAATACATCAAGAATGTAGTGGATGCCAGGGAAGCTCATCACACTTAACATAATATTGTTGTTTGCTACTGCACCACAGGTGAACCCCAAAGACCTGGATCCCAAATACGCCTACATCCAAGTGACCTATGTGACGCCTTTCTTTGAGGAGAAGGAGGCCGAGGACCGAAGGACGGACTTTGAAATGCACCACAACATCAACCGCTTCGTGTTCGAGACGCCCTTCACGCTCTCGGGGAAGAAGCACGGCGGCGTGGAGGAGCAGTGCAAGAGGCGCACCATCCTCACCAGTACGTCTGCTCCCCTGCTTCCATCTCCCTTGTTCCCATTTCACCTTCTCCCCTGCTCCCCTGCTCCCACCTCACCTGTCTCAGCTCAGCCCAGAGGGGCAGGTCAAATGCCAGGCGTCCATCAGTCAGTTGTGCAGCATGGTAACTCATCTTTCCACTGTGGGTGTTGGCCATGTCCTTCCTTACAGACATGCTGACCATCTATGGGATGGTTGTTTTCATTCAGCTGCTTTATTTTCTCCTTCTAATTGTCCTCTTGTTCTTGCAGTGATGTAACTTGGGAGTGGTTCTGCTAGGAGACAGCTTAGCACTCGGAACCATTTTCTTTTAGTAATAAACAATTCAAAGGAAAAGCCAAGTAAGATGTCTGTTCTGCTAAGAGTAAAACTTGCAGATAGAAGTTTTCATTCAAAATGGGAGTAAGATACATTATATAGAATTTTTTTTAAGCTACTGGTAAGATTTCAATCAGTGTTTTAAGGCAGGAATCTCAGGAGCACTAGCTAGGTCTTCTCTTAATGAGTCATATTAAACTAAAGTTTTTAGCTCTTTATCATGATTGAAATCTCTCTTTAAAAAAGCCTCCTTTGTGAGACTGAAACTTGACATGTCTGGATTTTGATGTATGAGGAACTGTCTGAGATGGAGGCGTTGTTCTCATGGGCAGCCGTGGGCAGAGAGGCTGATGTTCACAGCAAAGGCTCCCAAGTGACAGAAAACCCAATTCCCTTCCAACTTCTGTGCATCTGCTTTCCCCAAAGGACAAAGTGGAAAAAAAAAAAAACTGCTTACAGTGCAAACATAGTCACCTAAAAGTTTTGTTCTGACAAGTCAGAAGAGAGGCACTGATGTCTGAGGGTGTCTTGTTACATGACACAGCTTTGCTTGTAAGGAGAAGAAAGGAGGAATAGCTTGTGTGTGGTTTTTTCAAGTGCTGGGGCAGCAGTAGGTGTTTTGAGATCTGTTTTGAAGCAGGTAGCTTCAGTGACTTGAAAGTGCAGCTGTTATGGTCTGTCTGGCAAAAACAGGAGGGCTGTTCTTCTGGCAGAATATTTTCCCTGGGTTTTTTACATGCTGTCATCAGCTACCACAGCTCTCAGCCCTGCTGCATCTTTAGCATTAGGTGGGAATTTCATCACCTCCTCTTCTCACCTGCTTTTCCCTTTGTCACCCACCTCACCTCAGTGGTTTTCACTAAAGGAAACATTCTTTTCTTCTCTTTTTCTTTTTTGTTTTTTTTTTTTTCCCACTCCTGTTTGATGAAGTCATGTGTTTTCACTTGTTTCCTGTGTAAACTTAAGCACTTTTAGTCTGAGAAGAAAGCAAGGTTTCTGCTCAGTCTGGAGGAGTGGTGAAGTCAATGGGGTGGCACCTGCACTGCACCTCTGCTCCCCAGCCTGCAAAGGGCAAGTGCAGTCTGGCTGCAGTCCTTGGTTCACTGGCTCTCTGCCATGCCCGGCTCATGCTTCCAGCTCTGGAAGTCTTGGATTATCTGCTCTCCAATGAGACAGACATGCTGTAAACTAGAGCTTATTGAGGTCTGAGCTGACTGGAAGCAGATGCTTAGAGGAGAACGTCATGCATGGAGTTTGAGAGACCTTCCAAAGCATGTAGGGCAATGGGAAAAGTGTTAGCTCAGATCAGACTTAATGCACCAGAACAGTACCTTTGCCAAACTCCCTGAGATCCATGAAAGGCCTTGACTGGAAGTGAAGAGTTTTAAATGTGAATAATTCCTCTGTCAACTCCCATAGCAGTATTTAGGTTGAATGCTAAAAGTACATTTTCACTGCTTTAAGGATGATGTTCTATCAGTAGGTTCATCTGCAGATGAGTGTCCTGGTTTAACCTTAGCTGGTAGCTAAGCCCCATGCAACCACTCCCTCACTGAGTGTCCTCTGGTGGGATGGGGAAAACCAGAAGTGTAAATGTGAAAAAAAATCAGGGATTGAGATAAAGACAGTTTAAGATGTAAAGCAAAAGCTGCACAAACAAGAAAAGCAAAACCATGGGTTCATTCACTGCTTCCCTGGGAAGGCAGGTAAAGGTAACTCCAAGAAAGCAGGGCTCCATCACATGTAACAGTGTCCTGGGAAGGCAAACACCATATTCTGAATGTCCCTCCCCTGTCCCCCTCCTTCTCCCAGCTCTATATGCTGAGCATGACACCATCCAGTCTGGAAAATCCCTTGGGTCAGATGGGGTCAGCTGTCCTGGCTGTCCCCTCCCGGATCCTTGTGCACCCCCAGCCTCCTCTCTGGTGTGTGGGGTGAGGGGCAGAAAATGCCTCGATGCTGTGTAAACCCTGCCCAGCAATGACCAAAGCATCCCTGTGCTATCAGTGCTGTTTCCAGCACAAATCCAGAGCACAGCCCTGTACCAGCCACTGGGAAGAAAATTGACTCTATCCCAGCCAACACCAGCACAGTGGAGGATTCCCAGGTCAGCTGAGCTAGAGACCCCTGCCTGTAACATGAAATGTGTTTGGATGTGATAGTTTGAGCTGTCTGAACTTCAGTGTGGACTTATAATTTGGTGCCTTAACTCAGAAGAAGAAATTTGTGGATTCTAAATTCTGAGCACTGAGAGCTTTTTGCCACCTGCCTGGGGCAGAGCTTGGTAGCAAACACTGATGAGTTCAACAGGAGATGCTCTCCCAGTGCCAGGTGCATCAGAATTCAACTTGGACCTGCTGTGTCACTTCTACTCATTTAGTGATTAAAACTTAATTCTTATGGATTAATAAAGAGATTGAAAAAGTCAAAAGTTAATACTTAATTGTTTTGCTCTCCTAAATGCTCTCTTGTTGGGTGGGTTCTCTGATTCCTTTCCCTCTCTTGAGCAGCCAGTCACTTGTTTCCCTATGTGAAGAAGAGGATTCAGGTCATCAGCCAAACCAGCACAGAGCTGAACCCCATCGAAGTGGCCATTGATGAGATGTCCAAAAAGGTCTCAGAGCTCAATCAGCTTTGCACTATGGAAGAAGTGGACATGATCCGACTGCAGCTCAAGCTCCAAGGAAGTGTCAGTGTCAAGGTAATAACAATTTGCTGCCTTTTTACTCTTTTTTTTTTTTTTTTCAATGCATCTACCTAAATTTTTATTCTGCTTTTTCATCGTTCCAGATATTTTTTGTCTTCGGCATATCTTGTATTATAGTGCTGTTAGATCCCACTCTAAATACACTAAGGGATGGAAAGTTTTCCACTGGCATTGATGACTGCTAGTTTTATATGCTAATTATTTCATTCAAGTCTACTCTAAACAACAACTAAGACCTTTCCAACGAGACTGTCACGTATCACTTGAGAATATTGGCACATCACAAACAGGCAGATTCTTTAAAGGGAGTTTTGCTAGGATTGGCTTTATCATTTCCTATTTAGGAAAGCTGGGATTGTGACAGGCATGTGTATTGCTGGTGCTCTCATGGAAGTGTCTTCAAACAAACATGTGACTGCCTGGGTGGTCAGCTAGCTGGGCACTCGGAAAGGCCAGCACAGATCTGCAGCTTGTACGAGGTTGAGCAGCTCCTGTTCCCTCAGTAAAACTCCTCAGCTTCCATCCTGGTGACAAAAGGAGTGAGAGGATGTTCTTCTCACAGCCTAGGTTGGCTGAGGCCAGTCTCCAAGCCTTGGAACACAAGAGAAACAGCGATGAATGGCTTGTTCTCTTTTTTCACCCAGGTAAACGCTGGACCAATGGCCTATGCTCGAGCTTTTCTTGAAGAGACAAATGCTAAGAGATACCCTGATAATCAAGTTAAGCTTCTGAAGGAAATCTTCAGGTAAACATTAATTTTAGGCTTTTCTTCCCCCATATAGCACATAGGACACTGCATGGCACAGGCAGGCGAGGCACGAAATCAGGCTGATTTGAACCAGCCTCATTTCCATCTGCATTTACCCTGTCTTACGAGTCATTCCTAAGAACCAGTGACTGGAGTTCTGGGCTGCCCTAGCAGAATACATTCCTCTTGATCTGAGAATGAGTTCTGAAATTCATCTCTAACAAGGTGCAGTTTGCAAGGGGGAGAAGAGATACAGCGTTGTGTGTGTATGTGTGGGTTTTTTCATGGTTACAGAACTTGTGTCATTGTTCCTTTGTGTTTCTGTGCTTGCAGGCAATTTGCTGAAGCCTGTGGGCATGCCCTCGATGTCAATGAACGCCTTATTAAGGAGGACCAGTTTGAGTATCAGGGAGAGATGAAGTCTCATTACAAGGATATGCTCAGTGAGCTCTCTGTAGTTATGAATGAACAGGTCAGAACATCTATTTTGGTGCTGGTTGGGCTCAATGAGGGTGGCTAATTGTCTTCTAGTGACAAATGAAGCTGTAGAGCAAAATACTAGAAGTAAAACCTTGCAATGCAATAGTGACTGAGGAAACAGTTTAAATTTTTGTGGGTTTGGATTTTATTTCTTCAGCTCCTTTTTTTTTTTAATAGAAGTATATTCTATATAACAAATCTGTTTTCTGCCTGCCTTGCTACATATTGAAAAGCTGAATGTTTGTGAGGCTAAATGCTGACTGTGGTTTAGAGGCATAGAAAGATAGTCTAAACTAGTGCTTTATGCTTTGCTTGCCTTGTCCTGTAGCTGTGATGTATTTAATTAAAACAGTAAATTGCTATTAAGATGTAGCTTATAACCACAGGAGGTGTCTTTATCATTTCTATTTATATTCAGCTCTCAGAGAAAGTTATTTTTCAAATTTTTTTTATACTTGAGTACACTGCCAGAATAGATGCCATGTATTTTAGCAGCTTCAGAAGAATGAGCATGCATGGATTCATTACACTGCATCCCAAAATTCTGAATTGGACTCTAGTGCACACTTGCAGCTATTCTACTGCTGTGTCCAGGCACATTTTTTTTAAATATATGTATTTTCTGTTTCACTTAAATATTGAGTGATTTGCATACTGAAGTGCTAATTAATTAAGTTTAATTATTTCTCTGCATGCTTATGAGCAGGCTACCTTAGATTGCATCTGATAAATAGTTCCTCTCTAGCAGTTGTGCTGCACTTCCAGGTGCCTATAGCATCCAAAAGCACTGTTGGTGCAGAGTTATTTATTTTAACCACTGCTATCAGTGGTGGCATCTCACAGAAGTGCCTAATTGGCTCCCCATTACCCCATGCTGTATTATTCATCTTCACATATGAGGAGAATAAGGATTGACCTGGGTTTTTTGCCCGTTGTTGTACTTACTGTGGAGTTTAGTGAGTGTTATCTTGGGTGTAAAGCTCCTAATTGCTTGGGGGTCTGGTGCCTGCCAGCTGGGGGTCGAGCTCAGGGGTGGCTGCAGTTCTGGGAGTTGTGCTCCTCTCCTGTTCAGGTATATAAAGATGGGTGAACCTCAAGCATTCCAGTGATTTTATCATAGCTAGTATTTGTCACTGTTTTGTTAAGTGTGTAAGTGTTGCGGGTGTTATTTGTTAATCAATATTCGTGCATCTCACGTGGGAGTTATTTTGGCCATCTAGTCGGTGTGCAGAGGCAGCACCATGTGTTTTGTGTGAACCACTGTTTCCCACAAGAATGGAAAATGGGTGATCAGCTCAAACGAGGCATGAGCAGCCCATGAGCTTCAGCATTCATAAAACATTTGGAGAGTTCTCTTAAATGCTTGCACCTGTATTTATATCCATGAGCTCTGAGTTTTCGTCCTACCAAATAATACAAAATTACTTTGACAAAGCAATGCTAATGTGTAAAGAGTTCATCCAACAAAAGTCAAAATTGTCATCTCTTTTACCAAACTCATCTGAGTTTTAAAGTCCACCCTAAAAACAGTTTCCCACTTGCAATTCTTTGGGGAAGCCTAAAAAGTGACAGCCCCATTTTCCAGGCAGTGTGGGGTTTTGAGAAAACTCTACTCCTCTGGCAGTGAACTCATGAACTCCCTGCTTCTGAGCAGAGTATTTCCTCAGAGAAATCTCATGCCGTAAACTGTGGCTGAAATATTTATCTCACAGCTGGAAAGCTTGAGGCTCTCTTGCATCTGTGCTATGTGCTTTACACCAGTAGGATTTGCCGTCTTTCCCATTGTTGTATTCAAGAGAGTTTTGTTTCTCACCTATTGACAGTGACTTTCTCATCACCATATCTTTTTCTCTTTTTTGTTTTTCTCTTTTTTGGTTTTTCTTTTCTGACAGCTCTGTCATGGTCCTTGCTTATACAGCTTCTCTTCTTCCCTGTCTAACATTTCCCTCAATACTATAGCCAAAAGTGGTATGTTCATTTTTCTTACATCTATTTTTTTTCTTTTAATGTCATATACTTCCCTCACTTGCTGGTTTTTCTGCTCAGTATGTTTGTTTAATTTCATCTCTAATGATTCCGTTCTCAGAGAGTTTAGAAAAAAGGATCCAAGGTATATGTGTGATGTGTTGTCCTGTTCTTTAGGATCCCAGTTGTGAGCTTTGGGGAAGCCAGTGAGGCAGCTCGACGAGAGCCCCCTAATGCAAAAGAAGGTGCCAGTAGTAGCAAAAGTGGCTGCCAGGGTGTGCCCAAGTCCCAGTGCTCTTCCTGCAGCCCATGATGTGAGAGCAGCTCCTTCCCAGAGCAGCTCTGAAGCTCATGCCTGCCCAGTGACAGCCGAGGTGTGGCTGCCCTGCAGCCCTGGCCAAGGGCAGCTGGGGGTTGATGGTGCAGGTTCCACCTGGAGCTCTGCCAAGGGGAGAGGTTTCTCTTCCACTGCTGGTGCTGTGTGGTCAGTGGGGATGGCCCTGTCTCTGCTGTGAATGCTTCAACAAAGCACTCATGGAGGAAGACAGGTTTTCAGTCTGCTTTTATAGAAGTAGGAAAAAAAGAGCTATTACCAAGGCTAGAAGAGTTTCCTCGGGAAGAAGACCTTCCTTGCTGCTAAAGGAACAGGGCAGAGCTTTTGGCACTGCTGCTCAACTGCAGCTGTGCCCACGGGCTCAGCCTGGCTCTTGGTCCCAGCCCTGCTGCCCCTGTGGCAGCTCTGTGGGGCTGCTGCATCCCCAAATTACAGCGTGGGCAGGGCTGGGCTGTCTGTGCCACGGGCAGGGGGTGCTAACGTGGGTGTCTGTGAGTTTGCAAAGTGTGGGGGATTTCTGTGAGAGTGGTGCAGTTCAGGGAACCCCACGGAGCTTGGCAGAAGCCAGTCCAGCCCCATTTTACCCTGACTCAGAGGATGTCATCCCTGTCCCTGCAGCCTCCATTTACCAGGGGAAGGTCCTTTTCCTCTGTCACATCCTTGGCATCATTAGCTAACAATTAAACAATGGGAAATCCTTGGTTAGACAATGGACACTTCAGACACCAAATTATTCAGATCTCTCTCACTGTTGCTTTTTTGTTTTCTTTTTTCCCTGAAAAGATTGCGTACAAGGAGGACTCAGCAAAGCATCCAGGGATGGAGCGCACGTATTCCAGAGTCATCCACAGAGCCAGCTCCTCTGTGCCAGCAGCACCCACTCCAGCAAACCCTGATGCCTGACTGCAGCCTGGGGAACAACACATGGCCTCAGGAAGAGCTGGTGTCTGGGGTGGGGTTTGTTCTTTGTTGGTTAGGGTATTTTTTCCTTTTAGATTAATAGTACTGAAAATTAAGTTGATGGACAAAACCAAGAAAAGGATTTGAGGGTTAAGATTTTAATTTATTGGAAGTCTTCATGGTGTTATTTTTAAAAATGCAAGCTTGGAATTTTTTTTTTTTTTGCTGCCCCAATATTTGCACATTCCCTCTTTTTTGGTTTTTTGGGGGTTATTTTTTGGGGGGGGGAGTTGGTTTTTGGGGTTTTTTTTGTCAATTTTTGGGTTTGAGCAGCCTTTATTAAGTCAGGCTGATTACAGAATCCCCATTGAACAGATAGGTACACAGCAAACCCTAAGTTTGCTATAAATTATAATATATCTAATACTAAGTCCTAGTATACATATATTTTAAAGGTCAGAGTGGATGTTTTATAACATTTAAGCATATTGCAATTGTAAATAGAAGATGTGTAAAATATGTCATTTTTACAAAATTTTAAAAAATATCTTTTTAGTTAATTATGACAGTACTAAGAATATGGATAACATTTCAGTTACCATTATATTAAAATATTTGTGTATGTGTATAAAAGCGTCCATAAAATTTTCTCTTCGAAGGGCTGTGCATTGGTTCATTTGAAGTCCATAGTCCCAGATTTTGCCCAAGGCACATTGGGAAACCACTTTTGGTGAGATGTTTGGTTCAGTTTCTTCATCATGTGGGGATAAGGTGGAGTGATTGTGCCCGCTCTTAGGAGTTCCCATTAACCTCAGGAGTTCCCACACTCCTTCATGTTCATTCATAGAAAATCCCTGCTTGCAGCAGTCCCTGCTCATAATACTTGTGTTAGAATTCTTCTTTCCTGTGCACAGTCCCCACAATTCTGCTAAGCTGTTTTTTTTCTATTTCGCTCATTTTCCCTGGAGAAGCTCTGGTGATTCCTCTGAGACCTCCACAGGTTTGTTCAAGGCAGAGTCCAGCACTATGTCTTTCCACTTGGGGATACCAGGAGGAATTTTCCAGTGTTTTGCCTCATTTTGCCCTCCTGTCTCTCCTCATAACACCCCAAGTTCACAGCTGCTGCGTCTCAGCTGGAGTGTAGCCTGGCCCTGCAGGCAGAGTCAAGGGTGGGCTCTGAATTCACCCCACCTCTGTGTGCAAGGTGCCAAGTCCCAGCCTCTACCTGCTTGCAGGTGCTGCTGCTGTCTCACTCAGCACATCAGGAGTTTTCCAGAATCCTTGGCTAAGGTTTGGAGAGCCCACCAGTGTCCTTGCCTGGTGGGGGAAGGAGGGGAGTGGTTGGGACAGGCACACGGTGGTTTGGGATGGCCCTGCTCCAGCAACACCCTCACCTGGGGCTTGGAAAGAGCCCAAGTTCTCACCTGGGCACTGCACAGCAGCGCCAACCATAGCTGGGGAGGAGCTGAGCCCTCCTCTTCCTCACCTCAACAGGCTCAGCTCTGCTCCTTGGACACTGTGCTCTGCAAAACCAGCAGTCTGCTGAAAGGAATGATGTGTGGCCCAAATTTTAACTTGCTTTATGCTGTATATATACTGGTAGGTGAAGTTATACCTGCTGTTTATACATATACATGGGAGGAATCCATGTATAATGGATATGTATTTATGTCATCAGTGGTGGCAGCAGGACTGTGCCTTACAGAGAGGTGAGTGAGCCCCAAGTCCTCTTGTCCCTTGGTTTGTTGGTCTCACTGGACTCATTTTGTGTTTGTGATGATCTGTGGATGAGTACTTCAGAAGCCATCAAGATGATTTGGAGACAGACTGTTTCTAATTAATATTCACAAGAAATAAGCAACTCCATCTGTTGGTGACCATCTTTGGGACTAACTAGATTGCAAAAGCATGGTTTGCACTGAGGGAATGTTGCAGGCTGGGCTGAAGCCATGCTGTGATCTGTAAAGCAGAGGTAAGGAAATCCTGGATTGTTTCCTCAATAGCTTGCACACAAAATGAGTTTCATGAGTAAGTCCGGGGGCTGTGGGATTTGGTTCACTTTAAGCAGCCAGCTCTGCAGCCTCCTCTGACGCTTGAGAACCAGCTCATGTTTGGGGGTTGCCTTGTTGCTGGTGTTGGATGCTCAGGCTTGACAGTAGCTGGGTCCTTGCTCCAGATGGCTCTTCCCCTCCTCCTGTGTTCACACACTTTAAACTTAGTCGGGTGAAAGCAATTAGCACAAACATTAGCTTTGAACAAAGCATTAAACCGTGAATGGTCCCAGCGTTTGAGGGGAGAGAATGAAAGAACTGCAGGGTGCATGTGAGGCTGCAGGGTGATTACAAGGACGGGATTTGGCCCTTGCCCATGATAAAATTTAGCAACGCATACTGCAGAAGTCAGATGTGTAGCACGGAATCCCACACCCACCCTGTCCATGATGCTGTAGGAAAAGGCTCTTCACACAATTGCTGCTTTTTAAACTCATAGGACTACATGAGGTCTGCACCATTTTCTTTTTCCTAGCAAAAGCTGCCCTTTGAGACTCCTTTTGTCCAGGGCAGCCATAAGATCGTGGTTGGCTGTTCTTGGAGCTGAGGGTTTCTCCAGTAAACTATTTCACAATCTATTCTTACACCTTTTCCTCCAGCTGGAGGAGGCTCATCCCTCTGGTGCTGTAGGAGAAGCTGGTGAAAGATTCCCTTTCATCTGTGCAAGCCAGACTCAACTGGAGCTTCTTTAAAAACTTTATAGAGTGCAAAAGAAATTATTCATGTTTGTTTCTTAGTGGAAGCTATCTCAACACCCCAAAAGGAGGTAAGTGTTATACATATTTTATGTTTAATCACATCTTTAGTGACACCCAACCACAACCAAAGGCTTAAATTTCAATTAGAGGGAGGTGTATTAAATGTTTAAAGGGAATCATTCCTTACAGGGTAATTATATCTTAACTGGAGATGTTATCTTCACAAAGCAATATTGATCTGAAGAGGAACAGTTTTTTGTATTATTATTTTTGGATAATATCCAAATGAGAAATGGAAGGGGATGATCTATACCATTCATACTCCAGACACTGCCCCTGTGCTATCCATCCGTGGGTCTGGATCTGGGAAGAAGTGAAATTGCATCCATACATAACTTTAAATGTGGTTTTTTTGATCTCAGCACGAAAACTGTTGTCCCACATGTGCTGAGAAACTCCAGGCTGCAGGTACCTTTTACATCAGTTTGAATGTTTTTTAAACTGATAACTGTTTACTCAATATTTCAGCTGTAAGTAACATGGGATGATGAATTTACAGGAGAGATGATCTATCAATGATATCTGCTATGGACTTGAATGTGTTTACCAATTTTTAACAAGTTTGGTATGCATGCCAAAGATTTTTCTCTTAATATTTAGATTATCACAAAAACAATCAGTGTTCACAGTCACTACCAATTAAAACCGTGCAATGAGCTCTGAACCTAGGCAGTTAAAATCGAAAGATGTTTAAATCAAATATCAAATAAGAATAAAGAAATGAGATTTTGGGGAGAGCATTCAAATCTGTAGAAAAAGAAAAAAATATATAAACCAAACAAACTAGAATGTATTTTCTGAGAGAATTGCTTTGAGATGAATAAAAACTAAGCTGAAAGGGAGAGAACAGCCAGGTCCATGTAGAACTAGGACCATGAGGAGGAAGGACCTTCAGCCTCACCATTGCTGCATCCTCTCTGCTTTCACACGAGCTGCTGGGACAGGAGCCACTTGGCACAAACCACCCAGCCTCACACCAGTTTCCTGCCCCTTCTGCCATCACTTTGCTGTCTGGAAGCCACAGCATGGAGTGGGAAGGGGGTTTTTGTTATTTTGTTTGAGGTTCTTTTGCTTTTGCATTAGCTCCAAATACAGACATCCTAGCAAGGAAGGGCAGGGTCCTCTTCTGGTGAGCACACACTGTGCAACAGTGGAGAGAAAACCTCCTGGGGGTCTTTGGGGTTGCCAAGGTGCCAAGGGCCAGCTCCTGCTGGAGAGCACCTGCTTGTCTTGGGCTCCCAGGTGAGCCTGTGATGGGAACAGCAGCTCTGCACCACAGCAGAACACTGCTCATGGGAGATCAAAGTGTGAACACAGAGCTGGGGACAGTAGGACAGGATTTCTCCAAGATCAGAGGTGCTGGAGCAGTGCAGTGTCCCGGCTGCCAAGGCTGGGGCACTGGGATCACAGGGTCTCAGGATCATAATCCCCTCCTCATTACAAACCCTGTGTAGTGGCCATTGACACAGCTCTGCTCCACTGCCTCCTCCGGGGCTGATCCCTTCTGAACTTCAAACACAGAATCCTTCTTACTGGGAAGCACAACTGAAATTATATGCCAATTAAAACTGAACAGAATAATCAATTTTAGTTGGGAAAAGCAGGGGAAATTTTGGGAAATGCCAAATTGCTGCTTTTGTTTCCAAATGACTTAAATCAGGGACGTGCAGAGTTTGTTCCAAACGAGGCTGGTCCTTCTGGCTGTGCCCTCCACACCAGCTCCCACTGGGGCTGAGCCAGCCCCTGACAGCCCAGGGTGGGCTCATGGCCAGTGGCACAGCATGCAGACCCCAGCCTGGGTGCCCACAGCTCTCCCTGCACGGGCCCTCCCAGCCTGTTTTTGTTTGCAGTCCACAGAGAGCAGCTCTGGGCAGCCGTCAGCTCGCTGGGCAGCTGGGGGAGGAAATGAGAACATTATTATTCTTTTCAAGAAAAGCCCAGCACAGTTCCTTGGTGAAATATTAGCTATGGAAAATACCAAGTAACTTTCCTACCTTCCAGGCATGTGCTGGAGCGTTTGGAGATGGGGAAAAAGTAAAAGTACAGTGAAACCAGCAGTGTTAGGGGAAAGCTGCCACAGCATGTAGATTATCAGGCCAAGAAAATATTAAATGGTTTTAAGGCAGAATGGTAAAGAGCTCATCTGGGAGGGCCTCCTAGTCAGTGAGTGGTGTGTGTATTTCACACTATAGGCTCAAGATGCAAAAGCACTGGCACCCAAGCAGTTCTGGCTCATGGCACTGCAGGAGGAGGTGCTGCTGCCCCTAAGGGAAGCTGTACCCCACAGAGGTTTGGGACCAGCCCTGGGCATGTCCCCTGCCTTCAAGAGCATCCCTGAGGCACAGTCAGGTGGGAGTCAGAGTAATGAGAGCCCTTTAAGCAAGGAGTCAATAGCCGACACGAGAAATGTGTGTGGTTTGTAATGTTTCATTGCGTTGACAATGTACTTTTTAGAAAATGTTCAGTATTTTTAGAAAATTCTCAGTAATGCAAAAGTGCAATCACAATTACTGACATGTCTGTCCAGGCTGAGTCTTTTCATAACTCACTAGAGCATCTTGAAGCGCTCAGTATAAGCATCTCATCATGAAGAGCAGAATATTTCCTTTTTTTCCTATTTACTACACCCCATCTTACAGAAGCTGTATTTTCAGTGTGCTTTTTAAGCTGTGCTCCCCATGTGCTGTTAGCTGTAGTCACTCACTTTTTGTTGGGGACAGCTGTGAGGGTGTTACTTACGCTGTGGTACATTTTTGTGACCTGCAAATGTGATGTTCCCTGTAGTTCTGAGTCATGGTTCAGATGTCATTGCCTATGGTGAGATCCCTTATAGCTACAGGGTTTTGAATATATTCGTGTTTTATATGGGGTGTTTGGCTTGAGAAAAGAAAGCGGAATAAGGAATAATAATTATTATTATTATTATTATCATGTTAATAACAATAATAATTTTAGGATGTATTTTGTGCTTGGGGCTGCTCTGTAATTGTGATGCTCTCTCCCATGAGTGAGGGCTTGTTTTAATTTGAAAGCCATCACAAGCTCTGTGCAGGTAACTTTGGGCCCAGTTGCGAGCTCCTCATTATGAAAATCTCCAGCTGAGCATAAAGATTCTCTTGCATGAGGCATGGGTTTGTACTCTGTAGCATATGTTGTGCTTGCAGGGGGCTGGCATAAAAGAGGCTAATTCTGATTATTCCACACTAACTTGAGGATCCATTTAAAGGGACAGAGATCTAGAGCCTTGGAAATTCAACATGGAGACCTGAAGTGCCCTCTTAGAAGTTTGAAATGTTTCTGTAGCCAAACTTCATGCCAGCCCAGTCCAAAATCATAGCCGAGGTTTTCAGATGTGACTTATGTATCTTGGTGTTTCTATTTCGCATTTTCAGGCTAAGCCTTGTTTTTCAAAAGTGTTGAGCATCCCCTGCTGGAATTCAGACCCCTTTCAGAAGCCTTGAAAGCTCAAAATCAAATGCATAAATGTCTAAATGTCTCAGCTTTGAGAAAAAATGAAAAGAGAGAAGTGAAAATTGGGAAAAAATGTAAGTTTGTTCCTTAAATTTACTGTTTATTTCTAACTTTACCATTTAAATGGAGAAGCCACTGAGAGAAGGCCAATATGGGATCAAATTTGGACATTAAACCTATTCAGTCCTTTCAGATGTACAGAAGGAAAATTATCAGAAGTGTGTCAGCAAAACAGAATCAGCACACACACAAAAAAATCTTGTTAATTTTTAAATCCCGTGAAATATTCTTTTTTAACTCCTTAAGTTGTACAGCCAGATTCAGAAGAGAATCAGGCTCTTTTGCACCACAGTGAAGCATAAAACATGTCAAAATCAGAAATCAAGCGAAGAGTCAGGGCAGAGCCATGTTCTTGCACAGTGAGAATTGGAAGGGTTTGGCACTGACCCTGACCAGAGCTGCGTTTTGCTTTTTCCTGGTAAATTTTTTACAGGATGTATGTATGTACCCAGTGCTGCTGACATTCAAGGCTGATTAACAGCAAACCTTCCTGGAGACTCCAGCCCTGACAGAGGTCTGGGCTGCAGGTTTGCTGCTGGGGGGATGGAGCTGTGAGCTGTTCTCTTCCCCTGCTGGGGCAGGAGGCTGCTGTGCTTCTCCCCCGTCCTGTCCCGGCCAGGCTAGAGATGCAATCACAGATAGTTGTGCTCTGTTGGTCGGGTTTAGCCCTAGAAAAGGGACGCTCTGTCCTTTTGCACAGAGACTCCGGTGCCACTGGGAGGCAGGGCACACCGCCAGCTGCAGCATGTCACAGAAAACACTCACACGTCTGCTGCTGAGGGATTTCCAGGACTAAATGCTGTGATATGCTAAAAAAAAAAATCACACTAGAGTAGCAATGAGTCCCTTTTGATTTTTTTCTCTCTCTAACCTCAGGGGAGCAAGAGGGATTTGGCAAGTGAGACAGCTGCAAGAACTGTTCAGCAGTGGTGGTGGCTGTGCAGATGCTGTTCCCTGCTGGTGGCAATTGTCACACTGTCCCTTCCCAGCTCTCAGTGCAGCGCTTCCCCAGGGAGCCCCTGCAGCAGCCCTGCACACACAGCTGCTGCTGCAAGTCACCGTGCTGGGCAGGGGCAGAGTAAAGAGCTGAGCTCCCCAGGGCTTGGATGAAGATGCTCCACAAGGTTTCTGTGTCTTGTTTGCAGGTCTTCTGCTGCAGTACTATTTGCTATGCTTGTAGAGATGAGACTGAGATGGAGCACAACCACCAGCAGCCACACAGAGATATTGCTATAAGGCTCCTAGCAGAAAGCTTCAGATATGACTGAAGGTGAAAACGATTTTACCTGGGTCCATATCCTACCAAGGACAACTTGCCAAAGCACCTCAGGTGTGAGAAATTGTCCTTTCTGATAAAAGACTTAAAGCTGAAGTGTTTTATAGCAGAACACACACAGCTACAGGTGTCTGCAGTAGGCTCAGGAAGGCACACTGAAGATCCACTCACCAAAATCTGCAGCCTGCAAATGTGTCATGGCTGAGGCACCCAGCATGTTTCCCGCCCCTGGCACACAGAGCAGCAGCATGCAGGAGCTGGCAGGGTAAGTAAGTACATGTCTTGGACTCCACTGAATTTACAAACAACAAGGTTGGATGCATGGAGCTCTTTCTGCTTTCAGGGAACACCCCTGTCAGCCCAGTGGCAAAGGCAGATTTGCCAGGATTTCACTGTCCAAAACTCCTGAGTCATCTGGCCCTTTCAGCAGGGGCTGATCTGTGCAAGGTTACAAGACAAAGTCATTTCCTCAGACTTTTCTGGTGCATCAAAAGGTCTATGCCTGTTCCAGTCTGGTTCCAGAGGAGCAGCAGGCATGTGATGAGAGAAGCAGATGTCTTCAGCTACAGCTGGGGTAAGCTAATTGCTGAGCTGGTAAGTGCCCTCTGCCCAGCCAAACCTGCCAGCTGCAGGATCAGCAGCAATATTACAATTACACATGGGTGCTGTCACTGCTCCAGTGCCTGATCTGCTTCCTGAAGAAACAGACCCATAAGGCTTCCTACACCTTATCCCCAACAAAGGGCACCTACACTGTTATTTAACACTGGTCCAAGCCCAAGAAAAGGGCATAGATGCTGTGGGCTTCATCTGCAGCCTGAGAACTCACATCATTTCACCTCTCTGCCTGCAGCCTGAACCATGCAAAGCCCTCTGGACAGGCTCCCAGGAGCTGACAGCAGGGCTGATGCTGGGCAGCAGCACCTCCCCACAGACCCGATGGCTTCCTCACAACAGCCCTTCTGACACCTCTGGAAAAACACAGACTGAGTCATCTCATGTCTGAAGCATCTCGCAACAGTTTTCCTTTCTTCTCCCAGCCTCCAGCAGTAGAGTGGGGAAATGCACACAGATAAAATGGAGTTTTTTTTCCTCTCTCAGTTATTTCTGACTCACTGTTGAGTTATTGGGAAGTGAAGGGCCTCAAAGCAAAAGGTATGTTAAATTATTTCCCTGTTGACTTTCTGGGATTCTCAGTTGCGTATTTTGAAGTAGGTTTTGGGGAGTGGGAAGACTGCTCCACAGGTTTTTGCATCTCACTGCCAGAAGAAAGATGGCTTTAGGGACTAGATGATGAGAGAAATGCAGGGGATTGTATTTCTCTTGCTACTGCAAGAACCCCGACTGGTCTGTCTCTCATTACACTCCTGGGTGCTGTGCCAGTGCTCCTCTCCAATGAGCCTCCCTGGGTGCCCAGAGAGGGCCCAGGCTCTGCTGCAGCCTTCCAGGAGAGCTTTGGTGTGCCTGCTTGTCCATCACACCTGCTGGCATGTGCTCTTAATAGCAGGGTTCTTGCACCGTATCAGCTTTCATTTAGAAATTTAATTTTCCTGAGAGAAGTTGCTAATTCTGGAATTGAAATTCCAGATACACAGAGCAAAACGGTGTAAATCACCCCGTGTTTGGGAAGAGATGAATGGCTGCCCAGCAAAGGGTGACCCTCTCTCTGTGCCATGGAGGTGATCGCTGGCCTTTTTGGGCAAACCAAAGGAAACGGGCTCTGTGTGAACACCGAGAGGAGAGCGAGGGGTGGGCGGGTTTCTTAGGGGCAGCGCTCCCGTGCTGACAGTGATTTGCGCGGTGGGGAGAGGCCAGCTCTGCTCCGAAATCAGAGCCCCCGAATGAATGAATAAATCATGGCCCTCTCTTGGCAGCCTGACAGCTCCGTCCATCCCTCCCAGGGCCGCGATCTGGCCCGTGCTGGGCGTGCGGGGAGGGACTCCGGGGGGCTTTAAAGGGCAGGGTGTGCCCGCGGCCAGGTGAGGAACAGGGACCATGGAGGGGAACACGCACCTCCTGCAGCTCATCCGCAAGATGCGCTCCCAAATCAACAGGCTGGAGAGGGAAAACAGGGCCCTGAAGGGAGAGCTGCAGGGCTGCGGGCAGAGGGCTGTGCCGGCTCCAGGGGATGCGAACGGAAGCCTCGCCTTTGAGCGGGGGGGACCGGCCGCGGCCCCGGCATCCCCGCAGGGCAGCGCCGCAGGGCCCGGGGAGCGGACAGGTACGGGGCAGGGCGGCTGT
>VZSR01000247.1:16030205-16072974 GCA_013398615.1 Brachypodius melanocephalos
GGCAGCGTGCAGGCTTGGGATGGCCATGGCAAACACTGCTGCCTGCTCAGGAGGGGAAAGAGCTTTCAAAGCAATCAAAACAGCAGCACAGATCTGTTACATGGAATGCCTGGGGACCTAGCCGTGCCCCGTGGCCGAAGGACAGCGCTGGTGATTTTATCGCTGTCATTAGAGCTGCCTTGTCGAGCTGAGCAGTGACTCGTGTGCACTCGCTGCTTTAGGAGCAGGAGTGGAAAGGGCTTTTCACCCAACCCCCTCGGCAGGCTGGGATCCTGAAGCACAAAGCTCTGTGTTTCTTACACCCAAAAGACATTTGGCATCTTTTATGGTCTTAATGGTGGATGCTTCCATTATATACTCAAATGTCTGACACAGACACCAATCTTACCAGCTTTTCACTAGTAAGGTAATTTCTAGCAATTAGTTCAGCAAGCTTATTAAGCTTAATTTTTTACAAGGATGACATTTTTGCTTTCCAGCATGCTGCTTCAGATCAGGTTTTCCTATTCTTTGTTTATTGTAGCTTTCTCGCATTTTGCTCCAAAGCTATAATCCTGTATGTGATATGAATATTTTTGCTTTAAAATTGACTCTGTAGAAGTATCACCTTGAATTTATATAGACTGCAGTTGCATCCAAGTAATAAAAAACAGCACTGCTAAGAAATCATCTCTAATTTGCATGTGTAAAATATTTTAATTCATATATGCTAAAGTATTATTTCTACCAAGGGATTCCCACTGTGTTTGGTAAATGAAAAAAAAAAAAAAAAGGCATTAAATATTTAAATACAGGGTAAGAGACGCTGAGAACTCTTTTCAGGGCTATTATACAGAAATTACTGAAGGGTCTCTGTGGGTGCACATGCACCCCCCGGGGTTCTGTGTACACACAGCTTTGCACACATAGGTCAGGCACTGATAGAGAGATGTAAGACTCAATGGAAAAAGGCAGATGCTTCCAGCAGAGAGGACCATGCTTGGTCCTTTGGGATCACCATGTGAATGGCATGAAATCCTGCCTCCAGCAGTGTGTAAGGGTTGAAAGCATTTACTTCTTGCATGCTGGGTTGGGTTGGTGTTTTGTTTTCACTTTCTCTGCACGCTTTATACATTTGTTAACACTCATAATGACTTCTCATTTTTCTTCCAGGGCTAAAGTGAAGGCTGTGAGTTTCCTCTTACCAATGGATATATCATCATTTGCTGAAAAGCAAGGTTCTCTCCAAAGCCCGCAAAATCAGAGCACAAAACATCTAATGACCATCACTGAAAAGGATATGTGAGCTGGTGAATTTTTAAAGGCCCATTGATTCCCGAGATAGATTGACCTCAAATGACAGCTGTGTGTCAGGTTCCTCTCCTGCAAAACGCTTTGGCAGGGTGCCCACAGAGCATCACCCAGACGTGTTTCAGGTCACTGGCCTGGTGTTCAGCATGGAAATGGAAGCCACAGACAGTGATGAAACCACACAGAGCAAAGGTGCCTCCACAAAATGCTTCTATGCAATGTGTCTCAAGGAGCCCTGACCTCAGGACTGATGTGAACAGAGTGCTGAAGCTGGGTTTGGTGTGCTCGTCACTAAAAGCAGAAACCGCGCCACCACTTGTGTTTGCTGATTCCCTTGACAGAAAGGTGTCTGACACAAATGACAAAATAAGAACTATCAAAGAGCCTGTGAGGTTTTCTCTGTAGGTATAACTTTCAAGCTTCACTAATACAGCAAAGTTAAGGAGATGTTACAGGGTTAATGTTGCCCTAAATTTCTGCAAAGCTTGGCAATGAGTTTGTGTCCATTTGGGGTTCACTTCTAGCAGAGCACAGGCCACAGTAAGTACTTACTGGTATGAAAATGTGACTACAAATCTGCTTTCACTTGGTGTGCTCATCCAGCTGGAGACTACAGGCTGGACACCAAGTCAAAACAGGGAAAATAGTGAATATCAGAATTTTTTAGGAATGGCTTCTCAGCACAGCTTGGAGCAAAAATCATTAGCAGAAATTCAGCAAGCAACTGCAACATAACTGTGAGATAAAACTACAGACAGCTTGTAAAAAATGAGCAGTGCTTGTTAGTCTAATCATGTAAGTGAAGAAAACGTTCCATGTGTTTATTTTGATTACAGCTATTTATGGAATCAAAATACTGCACACTGCTATTTCTTTCTGTACAGGAAGCACCGATGATTGAATATTGTACAGAGAATACATGAATAGATGTTTGTACAGATAACTTTAAGGAAGATTTTCACCTCATTGTGTACTCCTAAAGTCTTGAGTTTTGTAAGGTGGGAAGCAGAGACTTAGTAGAAAAAAATTCCCTCTAGATTTTCCATGATGTTGTATATTTCTGAAATTGTGTGTTCCTTTTTTCATTTTAAATGTCACCATAGTTTTTTTATATTCCAATGTAGTTTTAATATAGTCTCACTATTGAATTAATAATTTCAATTTCACTGCTATTTTATTTGTGTATTTTTATGTTCAGCTTGGATCTATACAGAGCTGCATTGTAATGTCAGAAATCATGAATTCATACAAATGAGGTCCCAGTTTGGGAAGTTTACTAAACAGCCCATTTTAGAAGGCTTTACAGGGAAGTGCTTTATAAATGTTTTAAGGAATGCATCATTTGTGGGAATTAAACACTGCATATGTGTTCAATTAAGTACTTAAATCCAGTTGTTCTTACTTAGGAAAGTAACACAAGTCTTTGAAAAATCTGACTCCATGAACTTTAAGGTACCCAAACTTTTACAGTTAAGGTTTTAACACCAGATTTAATGGGATTTGGGAATCCATATGCTTTAGAAAGCTTTCAAAAGTCTCAACTTTTATTTTTTCTAAGCCTCAGCTTCCATGAAGCAATGGTGGGAATCCTCCCACCCTTTTTGTGTCAGTTCACTGTAGATATGTGACTGACACAAAAACTGAACCCTTTTGTAGGCCTAGAGGAAAAAGTGAATAGAAAAGGTGGAAGGGAAAAGAGGGACAGGAATCAAAGTAGTCATTGACAAATGGCAGTCGGTATATGAATGAAAAGATTTATTTTTTAATTATATTTTTGCAGTCTTTAGCAGTGCCTACAGATTTAAGAACACATGATGATGCACGGGCACATTGATTTTTAGAAGCAGTTGTGCAGATTTGACCCAGCTCTGCACCTCCAGGAGAACCAGATGCCACAGAGAAACCACTGAGCACACCATTTTTACCACAGTACAGCATGAAGTAACTTACCATGGAGCACTTACTGGCAACTAAAACGTTCCAATGTTAAACACCCATAGCTTGTTCAGTGCAAGAAAGGCAGGTTCAAGCAAAGCAAGTGTTAAAGGACAGAGAGATGCTGGCAGCAGGTAAGCCAGAGTTCTTTTCTTTCTTCTTCCCAAGATGATCCATTCAAGTTCAGAGGAGTTCTGGGCTTCTACCTAAAACTCTGTACTATATTAAACCTCAGAATATATACCAGACCCTATTCACTGGTGGCCAGACTGGTTGGACCACTTCCAGCTGGAAATTCTTTTTTTCAGAGAAGTGGTCAGTGATGTTCAGCCACACAGGTGTGGGACTGCAAAAGCACCAGAGTCAGCAAGATCTTCCCTGCTGCATTCACACTGGCCCCTGAGGGATGTAAACCCCTGTGTCACAACTGTGCTTGGGACTAAAGTGGCTTCAGATGTCCACAGCAAATGCCAATAACGACAGAGCCCTCCACTGCCATCTGTTAAATGATGTGTTCTCCATTCCATCAGCAACATTAGCCAGGAGTACTGAAATACATCCCTAGGCTGGAGACACAAAAGTCTTGTCAGAGCTCCTTCGTGACTGGGATAGTGCTGATTTAAATGTTACTTTGCTTTTACATCATTGTGAGTGAGAGAAATTTGGTATTCTCATCCTTCAGGAAAGTCTTTTTAAAGCTATGGTTGTACTACAGAAGCACAAAGCCGTGAGCACTGAGACGATGGGGAGGAGCTACCAAGAGTGAAGGTGATATTTAGATTTAAGATATTTAGGTGGTATTTTGTGTCTGAGGCTAGCAGAGGGTTTGAAATCTTGATACCCAGCTCAACAATTGTAAGACTTAGATGCAGCATCAACATACAGTAGATTCTCCCTTGCCAAAATAATGAACAATACTTAAATAACAAAATCCAAATATTAAGTAAAGCTTTCTGTTCATAAAACTGGACTCTCTGAATGGTGCTGCTCAGGTGTATGGTGGAAGGTCCTCCTGTTACAGGGTGTGCCTGCATTTCAGTCAGTCAGGAGTATACTCCTGAGGGAATTTCCTGCTCAAACCCACTTACCACACTTTGTTTCTCTCTGTAGAGTGGTCTCACAAGCTCACAAATGGATCTCTTCCTTTAAGGCAGAGGATGTGCTAATGAGAGGCTCCAAAAGCTAACAGGTATTCATTGCAGGAGCCACATCTAGCAAAGCCCCTGGAACACCTCTTGCATGGAGAACAGCACTGATGGTTTCACTCTGTGCATCCTCCTCTGCTCGTCTAATTGCATTAATTGTTCTTGTAGACTCAGCTGCTGAGCTCCTGGACTATGGAGCTCCTGTCTCAGAGATTTGGAAAAAAAAAGTCTAACCAGGTGAAATTTCATCTGGCTATACTATAAAGAGGAGGAGATGTCTTTCATCAGTCTTAGCTCTCTGTCTGGTGTCTAAAGAGCCTCGCTCTTGCCGCAGACACAGAGGTGGAAATGTGATGCTCCAGACTGTTAGAGAGGAGTAACATTATCATCTGCTCCAGGGAGTTCTTGCCCAGAGTTCACATTGGTCTCATGCCTGCATCCTTAGTTGATGAATCCACACCCAGAGGTAATAAATCACTGTGCAGGGCACATCTTCTGTCAAAGTCAGCCAGCTATTCCAAGCTCCATTTAGAGGAGTGAAAGGACAATTTATGATGCACCAAATTGTCTACAACCTTTATAGCCATTGTATTTTTGCTCCTCTCTCTGAAATCCCTGACAAATGAGCTTCAATTTTTCTCTCCCATTTCTGATCAGGCATAATCTAAGAATATAACAGCATGGAAGTATTTCAGTTGAGAAGCCTCTGATACCAGGTAATGTTGATCTCTAATGCTGTTGTTTTCAATGATGCTAGCAACATTAATTCCAGAACTGACAGTCTCCTTCCGCAGTCCTGAGTTTATTTTTGTTGTTGTCGTTGTTTAGCTGGGGTAAAAAAAAAAAGGAGAAATAAACTTGAAACTCATTTGAAGGTCTCCAATAGGTTGTAGGCCTTGAATAGTCCTTCAGTGTTGTGACAAATCTGATGCTTTGTAGCTCCACCATTTCCACGTCCTTCTGTGCAGTCTGTACGGCTGGTTCAGAGATCACAGATCCTCTTTTTTACTGTTGGCTGCTATCAAGTACACATTATTCTCTCTTCAGGATGCAAAAACACAGGCTGGTTTAGCTCTATTCTGCACTTCTACTTCATAATGCCTTTACCCAACAAAAGATCTGTTCAGAAATTAAGCTGTTATTGCAGGTAAAACATAGGTGGAATGCTGCTAACCTCACAGGGGGAAGTTGGCTGTGCTGGAATCAAGACAGATGGTCACTTCAGGGAATGTTTCTTTTATGGCAAGTGCTCATTTGAGTAGGAATATTTCTAGCTGGATGAGTCACCTCTTTCTCAACTGCTGCATCAGATACCAACACATGATTTGTACACAAGGATATTCAAAGATGTGGCACAGGCTGAAAATGCATCTTCAAAGCATCCTGGCAAGGGTTTCTTTCTCCACTGGGAGTATTATATGGCCCACGTAGACGGATTAAAAAAATTTCCTCCACTGTTTTACTTTTACTGAAAACTGTGATGAAATGTCTTTTTCTTTTCTTTTTTTTTTTTTTAATAAAATCATGTGGTACTCATTTACAAAATCAGTCCCATAACAGCAAAATGCACAGAATAATAATAAAATTTCTCTGTTTAATGTAAAAGTAAGAAACTTAGAGTAAAGTGCAAAAATTAGAGCGAACATTCCTGTTCTGTGGCTCTTCAGCAGCAGGTTTGACTCTTCCCTGGTTTGGAGGACGAGGACCATCTTCTGCACGCTGGTTGCCATGGAGACTCCCATCACTTTTGGAATCACAAGTTTTGCCTGAAAGGAAACACTCCTGCAGTGTGAGTTTTCAGGACCAGAGAGGTTTCTGTTTGTCAGCACACCACATACTAGATTAACCACCACATCTAAGCAGGTGGGAGGGAAGGCAGTAAAATATTTTCTAGTAATTAGCAACAACATATTTAGTCTGTATAAAATCCACAAAACACATAAACAGAACTACAAGGCTTGCTGCATTAGATTAGGTTGTTATGGCATCAAATCTGCTATCTCTCAGTATCAGCTGCTTCAAAGGACAATGAACTTTGGTCACACAACATGTGCATGGCAATAAATCCTTCTGACTCCTGCAGCAGACAGAACTGAGGTCTCTCTTGAGTTGGTAAGGCTCCCCCTGTAACTACATCTTTTCTAGGAAAAGTTGTGTACATGAACAGTTCATGGGTCTGTCTCTGTGAAGAGCTGTCTAACATTTATCCATCCTATTTGCACTCCCAGAAGGGCTCTGGGGTTTGACAGCTCTCTCAGCTTCTTCCTCACTAGCACACAATCAACACCTGGGATGGCTCCCAAGACAAAATTTGTCTGGCCCCAAAGATTGTGCAGAAGGGTAATGTGGATATGTTGGCATGAATTTCTGGCTTGAGTAAAACTATGGTTATTCAGAAGATGAATATAAAGAACACGGAAGATTAAGCCTCAGTTACTTCCTAGTTCTGTGGTCTTTGTGAGATGGTAACTAAAGAACTACCTGTTAAATCTCCAGCTCTCATCTGATTTCTTCTTTTGAGGCTGTTTTGTGCATCTGTGGGGCCATCAACATACTTCATTGCAATAGCTGGGGTCTGGTCCTTCTTTTGCTGAGTCTGAGTAGCTGAAAGAAGTATGCAAAAGGACATTTAATTGGATTGTACTAATGTTCATTTGTTCAAGGAGGAAAACATGTGTCGAGTTGACTCTACCTGGCTGATGAGAACTTGGTGTAGTTTCAGTCTTGCCTTCTGGAAAGGACTGAACAGATTCATGGCCAGAATCTAAATCTTTCATTGGCCTTCCCATAATCTCATCCTCAGTTGCAGATTTATTTCTAATGAGGAAGTATGTGTGCATTTTCCCTTTGCCTTTTACTTCTATTTCTCCTCTTTCAGTAATCTCAAAATTCTTGTATTTTAGGCACCTAAAGTATCAGAAGCAAAACACACATGAAAATTCAAGATAAGTAAAAATGACACTGATGTTTTAAAAGAGTTGAATGATCAAATCACAACAATCTGGGAAAGAGTCTCAATTTGTGAACAACTGAGGATTTGTTTCAACTGTTTATTCAAACTGTACTTTCATAGCTTTACACATACAGCCTGATGAAAAATTAATGGATCACATAGTCAAATATCTCAGTAGGGTGGAGGGTTCTTATTTACCAGTAAATAGAAATTAAGAACTGAGGCAGCCAATATCAGCTAGACAGAATTATCCCCAGTCATTTCATCAGAGAAGGCAATCAGGTCCATCAAGCACGGTTGACTAATTTATTTTACATCCAGACTTGCTGTTCCCAATTGCCTGTTTCGTGTGTGCAAAAAAGGCCATTTGATTTTCTCTGGGACTGACACGAGGCTGATCAGCCTTCAGTTTCACCGTGGCCCCCTTGCCATTTTTCCATACAGCTGGAGCTTTCTCCAGCTGCCACAGTGCTGACAGTCATGGCCTGGCAGCCAGCAGCTCTGCAGTGCCATCACCCAGCTCTCATTACCTCGGGTCCCTTCTGCTCCCATGCATTATTTCTGTAGACTGAGATGTCTCAAAAGACCCCTGCTCTGACCCTCTCCCAGTACTCATAGCTCACCTACTTCTTGAATCCTGACTCTTGGAGCAGGGGCCTTGAAGATCTCATCAGTGAAGAGCAAAGAAAGAGAGGCCTTGAGTACCCCAGCCTTTCTTCAGGGCACTGTCACTAAATCACCTGCCACAGCAGGTCCATGTTTCTATTGATATTCTAACACTGCAGAAGCTCCTCTGACTGCCTTGGAACTTTGCTGCCCATTTCAAAGCCAGCTGAGTTCTCATTTTCCCAACATCATTCCCATGTGCCCAGACAATCCTGCTGTACTTCTCCCTTTGTAATTTGTCTTTGCTTCCACTCTTGCACACAGATTTTATGCATACGTAAAGTTCTTCAAAATGCAGCATTCATTTTTTACGAACATGAGTTTCTGGAAAGTAAATTAGAGCATGAAGAGGATAGCTGTTCATGCAGTTAATCCTGAGTAAGTGTAAATAAAACTGCTTCACTACAAATTACGGAGCTCAATCAGAGAGATTTTAAATGTTTTGTTATTAAATGTTCTAAATGTTCTGTCTTTCTAGCACCTACATATATTTATCAGTATTTCCAAATAAGCCATCACAATTTTTTTCTTTTTTAATATATTTTGCTGTCTAGGATGGAGACTCTTAAACCTTTGCTTCTATATATATTTGGAATAATTAGGAAAAAAATAAAACTCTTTACAAGCAGTGACTCTCCTTTACAAGCTGCTTAACTGACAGCACCATCTACACTGAAAGGTGCCAGTACAGAGGGTTTTAGTTTTGGGCTGGTGAGGTTTCCATCCCAGTTACTCACTGGTAGGCACTGGAGCTCAGGTGGATTTTGCTGGGCACGCCGTGGCTCTCCATGCGGGAGGCGATATTCACCGTGTCCCCAAACAGGCAGTAACGAGGCATCTTCTCTCCAACAACCCCTGCCAGCACAGGACCTGTATGGATCCCAACTCGAATCTTTACAGAGACATAAAACACCCCCCAAAAACGTCACTTGTTATTTAGCATCTTTCTCAATGCTATCCAGCCACCGAAAAGTTTATCTCGACACAACACTGGACACCAGTATGATATCAAATATCCACAGGGAGAGGCTCTTTACAAAAGTGTGCCCACATGGGCCTTGCCCAGAACCAAAGAGGAGTCAGAAGCAGCTCTTTGAGGTGCTGCTGCAATGCATTAACCAGAAGCTCAGCACAAGAAGCAGACAGACACACATGCACCTTTGTGCTAACCTACCTGGATAGGATTCCCAGAAACTGGGTTCTGTACTCCTTTGGCTGCCATTATCATGCCCAAGGCAAAATTAGCAACTCGCTCTGCATGAGTGGGCACGGGCACAGGGACCCCTCCTACCACCATGTAGGCATCTCCAATCGTCTCCACCTTCAATTGAGAGGGACAAGCACATGAGCATGCCAGGTATATCTCACTCAGGTTAGTGTTCTGCTGTTCAGGGCTCTTCTTACCTGCACCAGCTGCCCCTTTCTCTTAAAAGATGCTTCCAATCACTGCAAAGCTTTAGCACACATGAGTTTCCTTGAGCTGGTGATGCTTTCCTTCACTCCACACTAAAAATTTCATGGCATTCTATCCCTGCTCACTTGACCCACTTTAGATGTCAGTGTGAGACACCCTAAGGAGAAAGGGCTGCTGTGCAAGTGTCAGACTGTTTGCCTTCCTCTCACCCAGGGCAAAGATATGTGCAAAGAGCTAGCCTGAGGCACAGCCTCCTGAGCCAGGAGCTTACCTGATATACGAGTGCTATTAATTAGCTCTAATTCACAATTTGTGCCAAAAGCGTATTTCTTATTTGAGACAGATTTATTTTTTTAAAAGTCAAAGTAAAGCAAGGGAGCCCATTCACTGTTGATTATGATTAAGGGGTTCACACAAAATTAAGGAACCTCCAGTCTCCAGGATGTCACAGGACACAGTGTGAGCTAAACAATTTGGGAGCATCCTTCCCTACAACCAGCTGTTTTCCCACAACAGCAGCAGCCTGTGAGACAAATGCTGCAGGTTCATCCTCCTTCAGGCATCCAGTCTCCTTGAAATACATGCTAAAGTATCTGAGAAATACTTTGGAGTTTGTTCCTGTACCAAAGATTTTGCTGGGAATAGAACGGACCTGCTTGAAACAGAGAATTCTTAAATGTTTAAAATCCACTGTAAAAGCCTATTACACAATAATTAAGTTTTCTAAACTGCTCTTATGAGGCTTCACTGATCCATTTATCATCAGTAGACAAGAGATCTTTTAGATTAGACTAATTGGCTTTCTTAAAAATTAACATCAATAGGAGAGTGGAAACATAATTTAATATTTGGGTTTGTTCATTAGCACAATGACTTAAAACAGTTCAGCACATCAATCTCAAAGAATGTGTTCCTGTCCATGCCTTCTATCAGACAGCCAAACCCACAGTGATGCCAGTAATTTTCTGTAACAAATTAAAAACAACTGTAAAAAGCTACTAACGCAAATAGATGCCCTAATTATTTTTCAGCCATAGTATAAGATTTAATTTAACAAGATTTATTCATAACTTCAGATGTTTACAAGCTTGGGCCAAGTTTCTTTGATCAATGTCACGATTTCATTTCTTTCCCAATTCCCTGCAACAGTAATCTCATCCTTGCTCTCTGTACCCCAGTAACATCCTTCAATATTAATAGGAGTTATATACAGGCTTCAAAAGGAGATTATTATAGTGACAGATCATTTACTTATGATGGATGATTTAGATGGAATATGATGCTAATTTATCCTGAAATCTGTGGGCCATATCCTGGATGCTTCAATTATTGAATACGGATTCCTTGCCAAGGAAGAAACGCTTCTGATTTCCCAGTACAATTTATTGTGGGATGAACTGCAAGCCCTGCCTGAGCAAGGAATGAATGATATTTGGATTTCATCCTTTACTATTTCTGCCTTCCTAAATATTTAATGAGCTGGGGACAGACAGAAACTTAGGAACTGCTCTTCAGCACATCCAATCTGGTACCTCTGGAAGTGTTAATAACGCCATTATTATAGACCAGCCAGGGCTCTGATCTTTCCAGCACAATTTGGAGACCACCTGTACAGTACAGGTCTAACTGATGCTCTGTAGGAGTTAGCAGGGGATGATGCCATTGCTGAAGATCTCCCTCCATGAAACAGAAGTCTAGCTATTGCCTGGGTATTGTTTATAATGAATGCTATTTCCCACCAAAAGAGACAATGACATTGTGACCTATTTGGGACCCACAGAGGTCCAAATAGAAGAGCTAGGCAAATTATTCATGTTGGATGGGCATTTGAGAAAGGAGGGGGACAGAGATATATGAAAGAAGAGCCATTCTGATATTAGCATTGTGGAAAGAGACTTCAGCCTGTGATAGAAGCTGCATTCCTGTCCAATAATTTCCACTTTTCCCTGTCTTCCAGCTTGTATGGCCACTACAAATAGGTAATATCTTATGGCTTAATCAACAACCATGCTGTGGTGAAGAGGATTTAAGTACATTTAAAAACAAAACAAACAAACAACAAAACAAACAACAAAACAAACAAACAACAAAAAAAAGCAAAAATTTCTGCAGCCTTTTTTGTCAGTACCTACCTTGTACACATCATGCACTGTGGTCAATCTGTCAAATCTCAGGTACATTGAATTTAACATGAGAACTATCTGAATAGGCTCACACTGGGCACAAATGTTGGTAAAGGTCACCACATCACTGAATAATATAGTGCACTCCTTGAACTCTCCTGTGGGCAGAAAGAGCAGTGCTGTCTGTAATGGCTGGGCAATCATGGTATCTGTCTGAGACCTGTTTGAAAAGATCATTCTGTGGCCTCTCTGTTGTAAGAATCACACGGGTGCTGAGATGAAGGAGAGGTGTCAGTGTAAGAGGGTATCAAATGTAACAATAATTGCACCTCTCAAACAACCCAAACATCTGAATACACCATATACAGGATACACTTAGCTCATACATTACATTAGTTGTCCCTAATTCATATATGTGCTTACTAAAGGGTATTTAAGCTTATTATTGCTACACTTACTAAAAATGGGAATCATCACGATCCTACGTTTATAGATAGTATAGAGGCACTTTGAGAATCTTCTAGGAAAGACAACTTTCTTTATTCCCTTCACTCCTGAACCCTCATTTTCCTGTATACCCATGTTAAAACCAAAATATCAGATTACTGCTGAAACATCGAATTTTGTTCACTGAATGGGCAGCTACTACTACCTTTCACCACCTAAGGAACAATTTTGGCAAAAAGCTTCCAAAGCTTTCTTCGAAAGAATAGCCTAATATTTATTATCAGTGAAACCAGGGGTCTGTGATCATCATCCACCACATGGATGTCACCAAGTAGAGAATGGTCTCCAGGGCAGTGGCAAAGGGGCTGTGCCAGCACCCCAATCTCTCAGTCACCATCTCCTGTTGCACAGATCACCCATCCCAAATGCATCCTGTTCATTCACCTGCCTCAACTCGCTTCCCTTCTTTCAGCTGGTTGGCCACGTGCTGGGGAAGCATGGCATAGAGCAGAGCTTCAGTCTTCTTCTTCTCCTCCTCCAGGTGCTTGGACAGGATCCGCAGCTCCTCCTTCTTCCTCTCCAGCTGGTTGGAGAGCTCCATCTCTGCCAGCCTCTGCTGGTTGAGGAGGATCAAATCCCTGGTCACGTCGTGGGGGGCAATGTCTGCAATGTGCATCTGCCGCTCCTCCAGCTCGTGCAGAGTGCGCAGCAGAGGAGAGCACAGGTAGAGCATGCACTGCAGGGACTCCATCCACATCATCTGCCCTGGGGGAACAAGGGTTGCCAAGGGGGCTCAGAAGAGGGGCCCTGCACAGGCTGCTCAGCGTTACTGGTGTTAATTTTAGGGGATGAGTTCTAAGGACAGCAGGTTTCTGTAGGGTCTGGATGATCACACGAATTTATTTCCTAGGAATTCGAGGTGAACTCGTTCAGAGGAGCCACACTAGGCAAATAACAAAATTTTGGAACCCAGGAAGCAGTCACTCCATCATTGCAGGTGTTGGGCAGATCTCTCTGAAGCCCCTCTTCCTCATGAAGAACCGCAATGCTCACAACACCTCTCCTCTCCTTTCCTTTCTGCTCCTCTCTGCATTTTCCCTTCCTCTCCTCCTAGTTCTTGAGCTGTTCCTGAAGCCAGTCAGTCAGAACCATGCACAGGGGAACTGAGACTCAAAGTGATTAAGCAAAACATTTGAAGTTTCATTTCACAGTGCATAGTTTGTGTCCCAATAAAGTCAATGGCACTTTCCTCCCTGGAAATTGGAGCTTTTTTTTTTTTTTCTAAACAAGCAGTTACAAAAATGCTTGAAAGGTAAAAGGGATTTTCGGTGGGGGATCCAGTTATTTGAGTTTTGATTGAGGTTTGATTATGATTCTGGTTATTACTGTTATTAACTTGTTTCATAAGTACCACTGTATTCTAAATAGCAATCTAGGAATTCTATTTCTTTTTTTCTCCCTCACCTCATCCCCAGGGCTACCTGATGGACAGCTTTAAAACTAAGAGGATTGAAACATCAGAAATGCACGTGAACTAACCCCTAGAGCATAAGAAAAAGTGCAATTGTACCCATGACTAGTCAAAGTTCCTTGTTTTGGTAGCATTACCTTTTTCAAGGTGTCCCTAAACCCTTAACTATTTTCTGAATTTCAGGAAAACAAGATTTGACACTCGCTACATAAAGGTGAAAGGAAACAAGAGAAAATTAGGTCGCACTACATAGTTCAGGAAAGAAAATTTGAAGTCACAGAACAATTAAACCAAATGTCATTATAGTTAATTACACCAAGCAGAGGATCATCCTATATTCAGTCCTCTCAGTAAAAATGAAGCAAATACAGTATCTTTTTTGCTGAGATAATTTTAACTGGTAAACTCTTACGTGGCTTTGGGGGGGTGTGTGAAGACAGAAATTAGAACCTGAAAATGTGATACAAAAAATATAAGCACAGGGAACGAATCTATTTTTAATCACATTTGAAACCCAGCCAGTAGCAAATAATTCCCCTCCAAGGCATAAATTAAGAACAAATCATGTATTCACATGTGGATTTTGCAGCATCAGAAAACCACCATATTTCTAAGCCTTTCAAATAGGAGCAGAGTTGTTGTTTCTGACTGAAAGCCTTTAAAATCTGGTGAAGTAATAGCAGAATTTGTGTACAAGCATCTTCTGTTTCTTTAAACAGAGCCACCTAATCTCCTCACAGCCCAAGGGCTATTTATAGGACTCGAGTGAGGTCAGGAGTGCACCTCAGCATAATTCCTGATTTAATACGAGCACTTATGCTGTTGAAAACAGTGAAGTACCTCTTAGCTCTAGCATTGGCCGCTCTTTCCATGACTCAGGCATCATCTCTCTTCTAGTCTGGAAAACAAATTGGCTGTTGATGAATTTCTGAATGCTGGAGATGGTGAAGGGTACTTCTGGGTGAATGATCCTGAAGTACTGATCCAGGCAGATGCCCATGGTCTGAAGGCCAGGTACAATCTTCTGAATGCTCACCCCAGCTTGCTTCACTTTGAGCTTAAAAAGAAAATATGGAACAATATTACAGTGCACATCCCTTTGGGTTCAGACCAAGCAACAGGTGATCACTGTTTATACATTTCCACACACTTGGCCTTTCTAGAGAACATGGTTTATTCCTGAGCAAAGTTACTACCTTATCAGTGTAGCACTACACAGCCCCTCACAGCAAGACAAAGCCCCAAGAAAGGAATGTTGTTATTAAAATGTTCCTTCCTGTCAATTGTGGAAAAACCCCCAAAACTACCTGCTATTATCCCTGCTTGCATTTGTATAAGCCTCACAAACAGCCTTGCAGGTAGCTGCAGGAGAAAATTAGAGATAGCAGAGTGTCTTGTATTCCAGAATGAAAATAACTCTGGCATAAAACACATCTAACTTTGCCTTGGCAAATATTAATTTTCTAACATATGCCATGGGTTACTTTCTCTTAACAAAGAGTAAAGGTTTAGTCATTTTCCTTTACTCTTCTGGCCAAATGTGAGCTCTTAAATTCTGCAGAAATGTTCTTCTCTGCTTGTCACCAGTTATTGAAGCTCTAACCTGGCTACCAGTAATGGGTGTAGGACTTTTCTTCGTTGCACACGAGTAATTTTATTAAATTATGCATAGTGGCTTTCTTGAAAGGTTTAAGACTGTGTTTTGGCTGATGTGGGCAGCGGCATGAAGCAGATCAGGAGTAGGAATAGGCTCAGGAAGCACAAAGAGCCTCAGCTGCCAGCAAAGCCCTCAGAGCCTCAGGATGGGTTACTGACTGGCTGCAGAGGGGAAAACTCTAAGTACAAAGCCAGTTTAAAGGATGGGACATGTCTCTGGTACATCCAGGGACAGGAAAGTGATTAGAAACCTCGAAAAATTCTGCTCACTATTTGGTAACAGACTGCTGCAATGAACCTTGCTGGTGTACCTGCAGCTGTTTCAGACATGGTAAACTCAATAAATGCAAAGGAGATTCCTATCTGCAGTGATAGAGAGCATGTCTGTACAGGGTATTTCTGCAAATCCTGTAAGTGAGTGTACACTGCACACAGAGCACATGCAGCAGGGAACTGTAGGACATTCAAAACAGAGGGAAATTCCTTTGAGGTCTATGAAACTAAGGGCCCTGACCACACGCTTGTCCTACCTCTTTGTCAAAAACCATATGAAAAGGAAGTCCATTGCAAAATGTTTTTGTGTCAATCCAGAGGCTCTTGGGATAAACAGGATCAAATCCTCTCAGGAGCTTACCTGTGGCGAGATAAATGTGTAGTTTTTAAATCAGGCTGCATCTCATAAAACAAATTAGCATTACCTTTTATCACTCAGAGAGACAGGACCCTATATCATAGTGAGTGAAGATAAAGCAAACAGTGTGTGGGCCCAGAAATGTGCACACATCTGTGTTAAATGCTCTGCAGTGTAATCCACAGCTGATTACCAACTAATCTGAGTCAGCTAAGTGTTTAAAACTTAAGCAGACAAAAACCACAGAGCACTAGATGCATGAAATTATGTGGAAAAACTAAGAATAAATGAACAACTGTAAATGTTACTTCTCTACGAATCTGTAGATGCCATAGCAATATGACACAGCTACAGCCCACAAAAATGGGCACAGAAGTGGATTTAATATGTTTTGCCAGCTACTAAAGGAACACTTACAGAACAAAAAGAACAATGTCAGCTGGGTTTTAGTCTCCTATACAATACACCATACATACAACGTCCATAGCATGGAGACAGGATTACTGTTTGGTTTCTATCTTACTTACCCTGAGATTTTTTTACAAAATGGTCAAAAATCTACAGAGTAGTTTGTGCTTACTAGCAGATCCTTTTGTAAAAGGAATACAATAGATAAAATATCAAAAGAGCTCATCTTTTGAATGAAGCACCCAAACCCTTTGATCTTCATGGTATAAACCTGGATTCCCAGTAACCCATCAGAATCAAAAAGATGATTACTTCCAGTGATCTCTTTCCCCCTGAAGGTGGCTATGACAGTTACTTCAGTAAGTTCTGCTGAGAGCAAATGTTCAAGTCACTCAGGAGATTGGTGCAAAATATTACAAACTTAGAACCTACCTTTTAGACCTCTTATTGCTTCAGGGGAAGTCAATGTGGGTTTTTAATTCATCAAAGTCTGGCTCTTGATAACTCATTCTTATAGCTATTTTTTAGCAATAATCATAGTCTAAAATTTTATTTTAAATATATATTAATTTCTTACTTTGTACATCTGCCCTTGTAATGCATGTGACACTGCACCAGGTGATACCAGGTTCAATTTTTCACTCATCCCAGAATGCAGACATCTTGGCAATACTGAGCTAGGTTCTCAGTCCTTTTGGGGAATCAAAAGATCCTAACTGAAAAAATCCTTCCATTTTATAAACATATATAAACATCCAATACATATAGGCAAGAACAGAGATTTCTAGATCAGCAGTAGACTTTTGGTAGTGGAGGGTGTAATTTGGCTTTCAAAATTTACTACAGTTGATAATTTTGGAAAGGAGTAGTAGTATCTACCACATTAAAAAACACACTTTTAAATTCAGCATCTTAAACCAAGTGACATGAGAATGAAGAATCAAATTCACCACATAATGGCATTTTATAGAAGAACAATTTTCAGATGAAAGCCCTGTTTAGGAGACAAAAGTGACATTTAAGTATCTGTCATTACTAAGCATGCTTATTATCTGCAATTTTTCTTTGATCATCAACGTCAAACTGAAAGAAATTTAACCTGCAACATTTTGAAAAGTTGCAGAGGAAATATAAATGGTAACTTCAGAATGAATGGGTGGGTGGGGATAGGGAGGCTTACTGACTTTCTAACTGAAGAGACTTGGAAACGATTATGAGCTCCCTCTGAATGATCTCTCACCTTTTCCTAATGTGATTATTCCTCTTAATGTTTTCCAGTGACTCTTCTTAACAGGACAAAGAGAATTTCCCCTGTCTCCATTTGCATTCTTGGCTTTTTCAAGGTCCTGCTGAAATAAATCCAAAGGGAAATTTAAGGGTGTTTTTATTTTAAATATATTTTAGTAATATGGTGATAATGAATATTAAAATACCTCTTTATTCAGTTGGTTCTCAATTTGTTTTTCAGAGTCAACAAGACATTGAGATGAGGAAGAAACTTCATTCCTTTCCTTGCGTGGAAACAGAGGGGTTTGAGTGACAAGAAAAACAATATGTTCTTTTTTCCCAGTTCTTTCTTCTTCTTCTGTTTGATTGACTATTTTCATTGAAATCTCAATGTTAAAAAAATCCAGGGCTGCTGCACCGATGATTCCTGAAGGGGAAACAAAAGACACGGTATTGCCAAGAACAAAACCTTTTCAATTCCCCTTTTAGAGGGCCCGCAGTGGAACTTCACTGTTTCAGAAATCACTTTTCCAAAGGACTCTGGAAGCAGAAGGCAACACACGTCGTTCCTGCTACCGCAGCCATGATGAGAATGTGCACATAGGAGGTCAGCTTTAAAGTTACTGCTGCTTTTGCCTTGGCTCAGGACAAATGCTGATTTTCACTAGGAGCAGCTCAGCAGGATATCTGAAGAATGTGCTCAAGCAGCCACAGAGCAGTGAGATGAATTCCCATCAACTCAAAGAGCGCAAGGAGTCTAAAGAGATTCTGCTATACAATCTACTTCAGTCATTGAAGAATGTTCTGTTTTGAAAGGAAGGAAATATCTTTCATGCAGATGCACAATCAGTTCTCTCATTCCTGGTTAGGTATTGGGCAAAATAGTGGACATCAAAATGACATCAAAAGCTCTGTCTGAAACTCCAAATAATTCTGTGCTTTCAATATCAAATAAGTTTTGACAAAGGGGGACGTTTAATGCACTTCTAAATTCAGCATCATTTATGAAAGAAAAGAACATGATCGTCTCTTACAGACCTATTGCTCTCTAATGCTTGCACAAGTACAGCTCTGGAGATTCTGGTAAATGCTGGTAAAAGAGTCAGTTTGGAGCAGGGTTCAGCAGGAGTTCTACACATTGGATGTTCTACAGGGGGATGAATGTCTCCAACTCAACTAGAATTTCTACTTCACTGTAATTTAAAAAGCGCGAGTCACTGAGAATTAATAAACAGTTAGACACAACACACATCATGAGCTTATTTTTATTTCCAGGGAGGAAATATAGCAAGAATGGACATTTGGTCTGGGTTGCCATACAATAAATTTTTATGAAAGTTGCTGGGAGCTAGGAGTGATCAGGCAGTAGAGAAATATTGAGTTCAGGTGTCTGGACACTGAACTCTGCCAAGCTTCAATTCCATGGCCAGGCCTCATCTGAAAAAAGATACTGAACTCTGAATGCATCTATAATAATCATATGATTATTCTGTATATCTATAGCATTGATCTGTACTCTGCATTTAGTCTCATTACCTGGCACAATATGGCACAGACCTCTTCTGTCTGAATAGTAATGTAAATGCATTGACCCGTCTTCATTCTTTTCTACTCTAAAAGATGGTGCATTCATCTCCTGAGGAAAAAAAAAACAAACAAAACAAAAACCTCAGTATCTTTTTTCTGAAAAGTCTACTGGTGAATTCCACTTGTACAAAAGCATCTCATGCCTTATTAACATAAACTGTAATATAAATAAGTTGAGAAACAGAAAATTAAATATTCTCACCTGTGAAGAAAAATCTGCTATGCACTAGAGACAATGTAGTAAATAATGCCTATTGTTGAATACTAGTTAAAACCAATCTTTTTTAGAAATTGTCCTAACATTTGGAGCAATCTGTTTCAAAACACCGCAGAAGAGAACACGCTTTGGTGATTTTTTTCATTATTTATTCATATCTATGAGATGCTGTTCCTTGTGTTATGAACTCTGGCAGAGTCCATCCATACCTGCTCAGCAGTTACTACTCGGACTTGCCTGGTAAGAAAGGGACAGGTAGCTGTGCAAGGCATCCAGGTTCTCTATGAACTCATAGAGATTTCCACCCAGTGTCCTCAGCATGTGGTCATAGCCTGAGCGCTTACAGAATTCAAAGAAATACTTTCCAAACTCCCTCAGAACAATGTCAGCAGGAACACCTGGCAAAATAAAGACACCTTAAGGAATCAGAAAGGTTTTGCAATGCTGTCAGGGGGATTAAGATTGAAGGCAGAAAAATTGCAACATAGGGAAGGCATTCCCATGGGCACAAGAGACAAAATCTGGGCCGCAGTCTCAGGCTTGACCCAGGATGATCCATTTTTGAGGCATGCTAACACATACCTAATACTTTGCAGGCTTTGTCGACAAGCTGCATTGTGATCTCATCCTTGTAAACCTCAAAAGTCAAGAAAGAATCCTGGACTCCAGCCTGCAGCCTACAACAGAGAAGACAATATTCTTGTCTCAGCAGTGCTGTACATACAACATGCTTCAGTGACCCAACTGGCATTTCTTAAGCATTGTTTGAATGAATGCACTCCTCAACCTCCCCCAAGTTATATTGAAACATACTACCCCACCTAATGATGTAATTAGATTAAATTGCTTTAATTAAATTGCTTTAACATGGCTGAATGGTGGTATCCACCTCACCATTTCTGCTATTTTACATTATGGTATTACAGTAAACTCTTTCAAGGATTAGGACATCATAATGCGGGATGCTAGAGCAAGTGAAGTCTTAGTTTGTCTTCAGGTCTACTGGTGTGTTGTTCAATGTGGCTACAATATCAAGCTCTCGGGGCTCCCCAAACCTGCTGATTTGTTTTATATTGGCTTCAGTGGATAATCATATAGGGTGGAAGGACTATATGGTGTCTAAGTATCATTTATGTATCTTGGAAATACCATATCATTCATAAAAACAAGACAAAAACAGAGATGACACAAGGCCAGATTGAATGGGACTTTGAGCAACCTGGCCTAGCGGGAGGTTCCCTGCTCATGGCAGGTGGATTGGAACTAGACAATCTATGATTCTATGATTAGGTGCTTTTCTGAGTACTGGAATTAAACTGACTTTATATTAAGGATGACATCTTTTCAGTGTAATTACTTCTCGATATTGTCACAGTGAGACAGTGAGCCTATTGCAAAATCGTCTATAAGACTAAATGTCATCTTTAATTATCTGATATGACAAACTAATTGGGACAAATTAGTATCAGAGGATGAACTGTTACAAGGCAAGAAACTCTTGCTTTTGCCCTGTTAGTTACTCCTAATAATTACTTGAGATACACATCAGCTACCATTTACCAATATGAAATTATATCCCCTGCTGCACTTCCTTGCTATGCACTACATTTATTGGGAACACATTACCTTAATTTTTCCCATGTTTCTTCACCATACTTTTCAACCACCAAAGACTTCAGGCACGTGTTTATAAATCCATACTGCAAAAAGCAAATATATGAACATGGAAAAGATGAACTGGCTTTTCAAACATTGCCCCAACACGCTGCCTTTTTGTATTTCAGAGTCCTCTGATAATTTTACATTGCAGGAGGAAAAGTAATAACACTTGACGGCCTAAAGAGAAAGTAATGATGTTGGACAGCCATTACATCTTCCAGTGAACAGCGCAGCGTTTCACAAGCACCCAGCAAGGGAGAGCAGGCGGTCAGCGGTGTTCTGTAGAGGGGCCGGGGCGCGGCCGGCCGGGGGTGCCGTGTGTGTGCGGCGGGGTACGGTGCGTGTGCCGGGGGTGCCGTGCGTGTGCCGGGGGTGCCCCGTGTGTGTGCCGGGGGTGCCCCGTGTGTGTGCCGGGGGTGCCGTGCGTGTGCCGGGGGTGCCCCGTGTGAGTGCCGTGTGCTGGGTCTGCGGCCGGAGCTCGGCGCTGCAGGCGGGCTCAGCAGCCCCGGCCCCGCACGGCTGCGGCAGCCGCGGGGACCCGGCCGTGCCGCGGCAGCGCCGACAGACCGCGCCGGGACCGGGGAAATGACGGAACAGCGGCCCGAGCGGCAACAGCCCCAGCACGGTGCGGTCCGAACGCCCCAAAGCCTGCGGGTCAGCACCCTGCTCCGGCACGGCGCTCGGGCTGCGAGCCAGCGGCAGGGGCTGCCCGTCTGTCTGTCTGTCTGTCCATCCCTCCCCGGCAGGGACTGCCCGTCTGTCTGGCTGTCCGTCCCCAGCAGGGGCTGCCTGTCTGCCTGTCTGTCTCTCCGTCCCCAGCAGGGACTGCCTGTCTGTCCCCGGCCGCAGCTGTTTGTCCCCAACAGGAGCTACCTGTCTATCTGTCGGTCCCCGGCAGGAGCTGTCTGTCTGTCTGTCCGTCCCGGCCCGCCCCACCGCCCCGCTCACCATCCTGCCGCTGCCGCCGGTCCCGCCGCGCCGCCCGCTGCCGGCCCGGGGGGCGGCGGCCCGGCCAGGCCCGGCCCCGCAGCGCTCGCCCGCGGCCGTGGCACCCGATGGCCCCGGGCACGCACTCGCGGCCGGCGCTTGGAGCGGCCCCGAGCGGTGCGGTGCCGGGTTTCCCCCGCGCCCCCCACGGGCTCGGCTGTTTTCCGCAGAAGAGCCGCCTTTCCCGCAGCTGCGGCTGTGTCGGGAATTCCGAGTGCTGCCGAGGAGCATCCCGGGGTCACGGCATCGCCGGCACGACGACAGCTCACGGCAGGTTCCCCGTCCCTGTCCCCGGAGCCCAGGCAGGACGTCGTGCGGTCAGCCCGGCTGGACACTGCCTGGCACGGCCGGGATCATCGGGCCCCAGCCTCCGGAGAGCAAGGAGCCGGTAGAGTTACGAGAGGGGAGGAGGGTTCTCGCCAAGGGTTTCTTAGAACTGCCCTTAGCAGAGCAGGAGCAGAAATGGTGGAGTCAAATCGTGGAACCCTTACCCAAGGACAGGAGGTTTGTAGGGAGAAACAACACTTTCCATTCCACTGGCTACTGAGCTGGGAGTTGCTGCCCGAGGCCTGATAAGACGCAGGAGGTGAAGCTCCCTGCATGTGGCTGCCATCACCCAGGCTGTGTCTGCAGCCACCCAGCCTTCTGAGAGGAAAGGACAGCAGCAGGGATGGTAACAGGAACGCAGTGATTGATGTTAGGTGCAATGAATTAATGGCGTTTGGTGCTTGGCAGAGTCATCTCATTTCCCAGGTTTATCTTTTAAATAATTATTTGTAGAGTGAGAAATTTTAGTGATTTGAGAGTCCTGAGGGAACACAATGAATAACTATTTGGGGAAAACCCCTCCCCCCTTGCTAAAGATGAGCTCCTGTCCTCCATCAGCCAAACTGGCCCTGTGGATGTTGAAAGTCCTGTGTCACCACCTCACTGCTGCTGCTTGGTGCAGGGGCTGTGGGATGCTGTAGGGGACTATGTATTAAGCCAGCCCTGTGCCTGTCCGGCAGGGAGGGTTTTGTTCTTGGTGTGTGATTCTAATGCACTGTGCTCATGGCTCTGTCTCTGATCCTCAGCCCTCCAGTGCTGTGTGTGTTCAGCAGGCACATCGAAGTCTGGGTGAAAGCCCTACACCAGGCTACAGAAGTGCTGATTTTTTGGCAATCACAGCCCTCCCACCAGCCCTGTGCTGTCTCTGCCCTCCCACAGCCTCCTCTAAGCTCCCCACAGCCTTTCTGTCCCACACCACCAGTGGCTCTCCTGTGACCTCGTGGGTAATAAACCAGGTCTCTTCTCAAAAGCTGCCTTGTGAGCCTAAGCCTGGTCAGAGCCAGGCCCAGGGGAAGAGAATTAACAAAAGCCCATGTCCTGCTGCATTTGCACTGCTGCGTGTAGAGGACTAGTTTAGCACAGAAGGATGTACACAAACCCCTCTGTATTTCCTGGACAATATCAAATATTTGTTCAAACACACACCTGTTGGAGTTAGCATAGCCAGCACAACAGATGGCCTGTCTCCTGGTTTTCTCTCTGTGCTGTGATTCCAAGGAGCACCCATGCCTGCTGCAGGGCAAGAGGTGGTCTTGGACCCCCAAACCCATCCTCACAGCTCAGCCAGCCAGCAGCACCTGAGGGGAAAAAACACCATATCATCTAAGAATTGTATATGTATGCTTACTGCCTTGCATTTATAAATTAATTTCTGTTACACAGAAATGAAACTCATTTTAAGGTTTGTAAAACCTTTGTAAAATCACTGGTGGGATTTCCAATTACAGTAAGAACTTTAGTATCCTTTCTTCAAGTACTTTAGTATCTTATCTTTTTCTCATTGTATGACACCTAAATAAGCAATACAGTGATTTTAGTAGCAAAGCAACAATCAAAAAGATTTGGAGATGCAATTCAGATAAGTTATCCAAAACTCACATTAGTACCTGTATACTACATCTATATTGTACAAGGTAAATCACACTGGAATTGAATTTATTATTGTTTTAGCCCTTCTTTGGTTAATGAATTGATTCTATTGGTCTTTTGCTGGTCCATTTGTGATTAGAGAGAAATTTGGATAAAGAATCTTCAAGTCAGTGTTGGTTTTTGTGGGTCATTAGGCTGCTCATCCTCCACAGCCCCTGGCCCATAATGTAACCTCAGTCACCTCTGTCACCTCAAGCTGGATAACAGAAACATTCCAAGTAAAAGAAAAGAAATCAAGAGATAAAAAAATTATGATACACTTCTGGTATGACTAGGGGGATTCTTTATTCCTTTTGCACAATGTAATCAATACTTCCTAGAATTTTGAAATCAGCAGCTATTTCTGTGTATAACTGCCAGTCTTTAATAGAAGACAACATCCAACGTGTTTCTGTATCTCAGCCCACTCTGTGTAAAATGAAGAAAACAATACTCCCCTTTCCAATCTGTTGCTGTGCTCTGGTGATGGTGATTCAGGTCTCTCTTGGCACAGCACATTCAGGTCTCCCAGACAATACTGGACCTCACTGCAGAGATCTGCCATTGGCCCTACCTGCCACTTGCTGCAGCAGAGCAGGTATATTTGGGGATGTAGAGGGGAGGCTGGAGCAGGACGGCTTTGGTTTCAGAGGGTTTTTTGCTTCCTAGAACACACAGGGTGGATAGGCATGGGCTCAGCCAGAACTGCACACTGGAATTCTCCTGAGAGGCTGAGCTTCTTGCCGAGGGCACAGGACACCTTCAGGTGAAATGTGTCTGGAAAGCCCTCCATGGGCTGCACCTGCACACAGCCTTTCCTTCTTCCTGTAGCTCACTCCTCATCCAGTGCTGGTATCCAAACAGCAGCCTGAGGACTGTGCTGCTGTAAAATTTTGTAAAATTCTGCAACATTTCTGGCAGTTTGTAAGTGTGCCTTTTATTTTTTATGCTTTTGTGGCAAAAGGCTCATTAATTCAGAGGGAGGTGCTGTGGCCTTGCAAAAAAGGCCTGACAAATGATTTTATCAAGAGCCAATTTGCCCTGGCCTTTGTTGTGCTCGTACCCAGTTTGTTCTAAACAGCATCCTTGAGCCCTAGGTAGTTCAGCAAAATAAATGGGCCATCTGCAAAGCTATATACACTGTTTCTTCAATTAGATGAGAGGTGAAAATATGCAATATAGCAATTTATAACTCCTGGCTACAGCCTTGGAGAATGCAGTCATAGACCGTCATGGTCTGTGTATGCAAGGCCATCCCCCTTTTTCTTCTTTTTCTCTCTGTTGTGTGATCATTACCAACAATGCAAAGTCCTATGTGAGTTGCCATGGTGGAGGGGCTCCTCCCTTGACCATCTGAGCAGAGAACGTTCTAAATCTTGCACCCTGCAGCCCAAAATACCACAGCAGTAACAGAATCCTTTCTCCAAGTGGTTGCCAGCACTGTCTCCTACCAAAGACCCCTTTTCAGCATTCGTCCTGCAAACACAGCCTCACATCCGTTGTTCAGATATCATGTGTTCACATTTGTCTTAAATTAGCCTGCACAGTGACTTTTTGGTGACTCAAAGTGAAAAAGAATCTGTCCTTCTACTGATGCAAACCAAAAAGGAAGTTTTATATATATATATATATATATATATATATATATATATATATATGCATTGGTAGGCTTCCAGTACTTCACACTACCAAACCATGAAGACAGCTGATGCAGAGTCTAGATCAGGGATAAAAATAAACACAGGAGATGTGCTGTCCTGCATAGTTTGGATGGCTCCAGTTTTCAAAACACATATTTTAAACCCCCAGCAGTTATATTTGAATTCTTATTAAAGACCTTGGGCAAAATTTAAATGACATTAATGTAGACTAACTCAATAGCAGTGAAACTGCATGAGTGCAGGCTTTGTCCTCAAGAAAGCTCTCAAAACCCCAGCTCCTCTGGTTATCTGTGAAGCTGAGCTGGAGATAGGAGGCCATCAATAATATTTTAAATGGGAATTAAGTTGGAAAAAGCCACCAGCTCAGGTCCAAAACCTATTCACAGGTGCCCTTGAGCACACAGATGGGGAGGGAACTGAGGAAATGAATGATTCCTCCAAGAGCTGGATGGTCACTGGCATCCCTCTCCCCTGGCTCTCCATGTCTGCTGCCATGGAGCTCTGCTCTCCCTGTGTGTGATCCCTCCTGACACTTCCCTCAGCATTCCCCTGATCTGTGGGAATCAGGGCTTCATCCCTGGAAATCTCTCATGCAAAGGAGAAACAGGCCCTGGAGGTACATTTGCATGAAGCTTTCTGGTTAAAGTCTTTGTACACACTCCTCTGATGCCTTAAGTTTTAGCTTTGATTTTTTTTTTGATTCTGTGCTGCCTTGGTGTGTAACTCTGAACTTCATATTAGGTGTTAGTAAGTTCTCTTCATAAGGTAGGTGGACAAAACGATCCTTTTCCAGCCCATGAACCAAGGACAGCTGTTACAGCCTCAGGCCCAAAATGTATACACAAGGACAAATTGAAGAGAAGCAAACCAGGAGGATGGGACTTCATAACCTGAGGCTGTAATTGGACAATTAACCCTAATATGTAAATGGACCAAAACTTGTAAAAGTGTGAAACCTTGTGACTAGTGGTCCATCTTGGGTGTAGCCCTGGCCAGGCTCTTGTACTGCCCAAGGTGTGTCCTTCAAGGCCTTTTAATAAATACCTACTTTATTCTTTAACTCCGTCTAGCCTCTGTTTTAGGTCAGCCTCTCTAGGCATCACCTCTGGGTGTTTTCTTGAGCTTGCTTCTCACATTCAAGAGCTAGCATCCAATGTCTTTGTTTTCTACAAAGAAAATAACTCATTGCTTGTATTTTCCCCCTCTGATTGCTAGTTAATGAAATGGTTCCAGCTGTAATATCACTGTAATGAGCTACAAAGAATCACTTGTCTCAACTGTCTGGGCCAGGCTCATTTTAGCTACAGCTCACAGATGGGACAGTTATCCAGGAGACTGGAAGAATGCAGTCAAGAATGATGCAAAAATGGATGAAAGCTGAGGTTTATAATCTTTGGTGGTTTGCTGTTGTATCTGTATTGTACTCCAGCCTTGTAGCTCCAACACAGGAGCCTATGGAGCTGTTTGGTGATTTTCTGGCATCTTATTCCTTTGGAAATGTAACTCCAAATTACAAGGTGCTTGTGCCAAATGAAGAAATAGTGTAGTACCAGCCTGTGCTGCTAAACAAGGCATATCTGAGGGATCTGTGTTGTATTTCCCTTCCATCTGACCAGTTTCCCTCCCCTGTGATTTGAGGAGAGGGCCTTTCCTGGAATATGCATGTCACCTATCATCTGCCCTGTAACTCAAAATCTCCAAAGGCCCAGTTCAAGAACCAAAGCAGTTTAGCAGCACATCCCTGATAAAGTCAAACCAACAAATGGTAAATGCTGGCTGTAGCTTTATTTGTCTTTCATATTGTGAGAGATTGCTCCTTTAATTTTGGAAATTATAATCCAGATACCCTGCATTGTGGCATAATAAATGTCTGGGGTTTGTGCTTAAGAGGTGGGCCTGGGTTTCCTGTGGCCGTGGGTATTAAGACCTCCAACTGTTAAATTGCAAATCTTATTGAATATGTTGGTGGTCCAGTGAGCTTTTTCCTTGGCTACCCTTTCCCACTGAAGCACCTACCACTGATGCTCTCTTGGTGCTTCAGAGGTAACAATCAGCTTCCTTGTTGCTTGTACTCCTCCAAGGAACATTTTGCAATAATAGTAATTATACAGCATGCTTAGATTTCTCATACTATTATTAGCAAATACATGTTTACTCTAGCTTTCCTTGTTTGAACTGAATCTGTGAACTATATCCCATGTGATATCTTCAAAACATACTTGGATCCATTCTGTGCAAAGGTGAAGTTTAATATCCTTTTCTGTCACTAGGGACAAACTGTTCTGCAGTTTTAGGTTTGAGTTTCCAAAGGATGACAACTCTCATGATCCCTAAAAAGAATTGGACCTGAGCTTTGACAGCAAAGCACTTTATGAAAAGGAGGAAGTATACAAAAAACAATTCCTTTGTTTAAGCAAGAGAAGAAAAATTTATAATTTAGTTGGGAATGCTAAATAGGGACTAGTAAACTCTGCTGGAAAATCTAAGTGGAGGTCTGTGATGGTAATACAAAAGAGATCCAAAGGCTGAAGCTCAAAGGAAACCCTGTTGATTTGTCAAGTAGAGGGGCTCTTAGGCAGGAGTTTATGAATGTTAAAGCCAGAATGGTTAATGACTCAAAAAATGTGAGTTCTAAGGAAGAAATGTAAATTCTAGTGAAGTGAAAGGAAGACTGAAAGCATGAAGTACTTGCCTCTGTGCCCAGTGTGTGTCACTTGGTCTTCAAAGGCACAAAGGGATGATGGTTCCTATTCCTCATGCACAAGGAGAAATGCTGTGATCAGGAGTGAGGAAGATGACAGGTGCTTGCTGGATGTTAGAGCAGCTTTATTTTTTGTAGTGGGCTCTACAAGGGGTAAGGGTTTAGCTGGAGAATTAAAGTGACACACTTGTCTCTGGTAGGGTGAACTGAGGGGATGAGAACCTCACAGCCTAGCTGACAGCAACTAGTAAGAAGTAATTGGAAGTAGTCCTGTGTTTCCTCTGTCTCTGCCTACAACTGCAATCTCCTTTTCGATCTCTCCTTTCGAAACTGGAGGTGTTGGTGATGATCTAACCAGCACCTGACTAGCCAGACATTTGTACTTGGAGGGCAGCTGGACCACGTGATGGGAGGAGTGGCTGTCACCCTGGAAAATCCCTTCAGAGGATTACCCCAAAATCTCTGCAATTTTCCTTTCAGCCTTAAACCACCCACTTCCATCCAACCAACAATGAACAAACTTGAAAAGCCCAGTGTGCTGAGCTGTTGTGCAGAGAGGACAAGAGCTAAAATCTATACTACTAAGAAAACCTGAGAAATAATCCCCTTGGTGCTCGCTGATGATTACTCTGTCTTCTGACTTCTCCATGTATTTGTATAAACTGAACTGATACTGTAATGCAGGAAGGTCCTTCCCTCTCTCTCCAATCAAAGCAATAGAGCCAAAACAGCCAGCATTAGATGCTTAAAAAGATTCACCACACAGTCTGAATTATTGCTCTGACTTCTGCTGTGGCTGGTTGCACTCATCCACAGGAACAGAAATACCTTTCTGTAAACTAACAATAATTTAAGTCTTTCTGCCTTAGGCTAGATGCCAAAAATGCACTGCACCTTTCTGACCTCTGCTGCAGCCATCTAATAGCCCTTGCAGATTAATTTGGGGACAATAGTGGTCTTTATTCTGGTTTTGGTTTTGTGCTTGGCTTTGCACTGATATGAACACTAGATATACTAAAATTGAGTTTTGAGGGTTTTAATGTAAATGTGGAGCTCCAACTATTTGAGATCTCCTGCATTTCCCTTGAGATTGATTTTTCCTCTGATAATTTGTTTTGCCAAAACCACTGCTTTCCTTTCTTGACTTAAACCATCTTGCTTTCATCAAAACTGGTTTTATATAGTGTGTCTCTGAGGCTAGGGAATAGCTATGTTGGAAGACTATGGGTTTTTTTAGAATAAGAAGCTATATCTGCATCCCTGTCTAGTCTGCTTGAACTAGTTCTGCCCCAGATGAATGAAGCAGTTTAGTTGTAACTACAAAGAACTTGACAAGTGTAAGATCTGCCCAAGAACCAAGATAAATTGCTTGTGTTCATCTCTGGGCCACCACTAGGATCAGAAGCAGACAATTACTGTATGTGTGTGCCATGCTCCAGTGTAGATGTGTCACACTCTGGGAAACTGGCACTGACCTCACAATGGGTGTAGCAGAAAGCTGCCCAAATCTGGACATCATTGGCCTTTACAAAAATGGTCTGCAAAGTACAGCCAACTTCTTACTGCTGTGTGAATGCCAGCTTTGCTCCATTTTCTTGTGACCAGGACTGATGCTGGATTTCCCTGCTGAAAGAAGGGAAATCCAAATCCTGGTCTTTCAGGGAGGTGGAGGGACATGAGTTAGTGTGGGAGCTGGCTGTGGAGTGAGTGCAGTGGGATGATGTGTACATGCACATGTAAATCAGCAGCTCTACTGCAGCACGAGCTACAGCTCAGAGGTGCAATGCTATCTTTGGAATTACATGGCTCAGCAAAACCTCTGCATTTGTGTGGCCAGGGAGCACGCTGCAGTTTGTTTGTGTGCATGGAATCCTTTCCAAGCATGCAGGATCACGTTGCTGCTGGAGCAATTTGTCTTCCCTGCTGCATGCACAGCAGCACCTGCAGCCCCTCAAGGAGTGTGTTGGGGCTTTGCTCCCCTCCTTTCTTTTCTCGCTTCTTTTCCTTACTCTGGCAGAGTAGCCTTGTGGGGAAGGCAAAGCAGGGTGTTTCTGTAGCACTGCAATGCAAACAAACCAGCTACAATTGAACATTTACTGGGAAAATCTGTGCTGCACAGTGTGGCCATCACGGCAGGTGTGAGCTGCAAGGAAAGACTGCCAGGCAGGTGAAGAGCCTGAAGGACCTGAAGGACCTCAGTTCTTTGACAGTGACAGTGTTTGTGAGTGACAGTGTTCTAAAATTTTCATTTTATCCATGCTTGATGGGTGCAAGTACTGTATAAAGTCAACATCAGATACCAGAGTATGCTGTATCTCTCTCCAAAGCCTTGCACAAGTGGTGCTTGTAATGCAGGTGAATGGTGATGTCCACATTTTCCCAGGGGGAAAACAGAAGAGCAGTGCTATGTGCAATGGGACACAGGGGTGATGATCCAGCATGTAAGTCCAGAGCTGCTGGCCATCAGACCTGTACTCTAGACCCATTTTTATTAGCTGAAATAAGCAAGTACAAATGCTAAGGTGGCAAGATGTGAGCTTCTAACTGAGAAGTAGAATCACCAAGCAGTTAATTGGGAGGAGGCTAGCTCCAACATGTACAGCTGTTCTGTCCCAACAGCTTGCCTGATGGTGTAACACATTAAAAACAACAATAATCCTGCTGTCCAGTAACATGTACAGGCTAGTTACCAGAATCTTAACTGCAGCTGGATGCAGAGATGCAGGAATGAATATCACAGGTAAAGCCAACCCAAATCTATAGTGACAAGTTGTTTCAAGGGTTGGCCATTAGGATGACAGAGTCTAAGTAACATGGGCTTCCACTGCTTACCAGACTTCCATTTGCTGCCCATAAACCAACAGTTTAATTCCTCATTTTGCCCTATGGCAACATCCAGCTACCAAAATTCCTAATGCTGTTTTATGTATGAAACTTGCTGGGGTTCTAGGCAACACCTCTTTTCTCACATGGAAGAGTGATCTCTTTAATGGGATTAAAGAGAAGATATTATTTCCCACTTCCATGCCTAAAAGTGAGAGAATTTTTAATTGGGTAAGAAATATTAGAGTACCTTTTGAAGCTGTTTTTCTAACGTAGGCTAACATCCTCACCTCTATGACTTGATTTTCATGCTTTGAGGAGAAGAGATGGGAATAGCAATGGAATATTCTGATGCCAAAACAGTGACTGGCCACAAGCAGCAAGGTCACTGCTGTCATGGAAACTGCTCAGGCTTTGGGCTCTTCGGGTAAATAGTGCCTATGGCATGTTGGTCTGAAAATCCATCCTATATTCAGGATTGTTTCTGTGGCTCCTGTGTCTTCTGTGTATTGCAAATATTTCCTTACACAGTTTTTAAAAGAAGGGAAGACAAGGCAGAGCTATTCAACAGCCAGCGAGTACCAGAGCACTTGGTGCTCTGGTACTTTACCTCATAAAGTAATTGCTTTACTTCATAAAGTAATCCTGAAGAATCTTGTGAATCCATGCATGTCATCAAAATGTGTGCAGGATTACCCAACAGATCTCTTGATTCATAGGACTTGGACTAATGAACACCAGGAAAATAATAGATTGTGTTGGGTAATCTGTGTGTTTGGACACCCAATCCTTCAAGCCAAGTCATTCAGGTAGGCCTGGAAAATCACTGAATGAAAAATTCTGCCATTGCTACAGGTCTTCATTAAGACACAGAGCAAAGTCCTCTGCATTCCACCCACTGTGCAATACTGAGAAGTAAATACTCAATACTGTGAGTAAAAATCTGACTTTAGTCATTCAATTCCTGCTAACTAAAAGTAGATACTTTTTTTTTCCTTATGGCTGCAGAAACTGGATCTTGGATGAATTTCCGGTCAGCAGTGAGTCTGATCAAGCACTGTGCATCTGACAACCAGCCTGGCACTGCCTCGCCACACACAGCAACTGGGCTCCAATGGATCTCATGTGCAAGGAGGCCTGAAAGGCAGATGAATTTGTAATTAAATGTTTGACTTTCAGGTTTAGAAGGCCTCCTCAAGATTTGTGTCAGTCATACGTATAATGCTATGAATGAGGTAGGTAAGTCCTTCCCCACTGAGAATAAATATACATATGTGTATATGTATACATGTGTGTATATATATAAAAATGTTTGTAAAGCAAGACATCTGGGCCAGTAACACCTCTGCAGCAATGAATGCAAGCCTCCTGCCTTGCTCTAGTTGCATTCAGTGCTGCAGCAGTTGCACAATGGTAGCTCTGGAAGCTTGCTCAGGAGGAGGAGTCCCAAATGTTGGTGCAAAGAGTTTTAATCAGAAAGAAAAATCCTAAAAATAATGTCATAAGCTAGTGCTGACATGTGTGGAAAGAGCTTAGCTGAGTTATGCAAAGGACTGACTGGTGTGGTGTAGATTTCCATGTAGGGAAGGCTGGCTTAGTTGGGGTTTTTTGGTGAGGAATATCTAGGAAAGAGACAAGAAATGGAAAAGGACACAAAGAGAGAGACCAACAGTGTTAATGGTTTGTGCTCTGGAAACTAGAAAATTTTTGTTCCCTGTGGAAAGAATTGCACCTGTTTCACCACATGTTTTTTCAGCTATTTACCCCTCCTCAGATCATATGAGTATTTTTGAAGTTTGACAGAAGTTACACAGAGTCAGACTTTGAAGCTACTCTCTTGTTTCTGGATGCTTTCCCACAACTAGGAAGTTGTAGGAAAAAAAGCAACCCTAGAATACCATAGCATTTCTTCTCATAGGAAACTATACTTGTTTTCTTGTTAGTAAGCACTAACAAGTGTATGACACTTTCTACAGGCCAGGACTGCATTTACTGGAACCCAGGTGTGTGTGCTAAATAACACCACCACTCCTGTATATGATGTACCAGCTATACCTTGTACAAAACTCCAGTAAATGAGTCACTTTTAATAATTTCTTCCCCTTTTGGAAATACATTTATACATGTGTTCTCTTATCCATGGTGAAGAAGTGTTTGGAATATATTATTAAGGATAACATTTATATTTGAATAAGGGATGTCCATTCATTGGGATAAATCCTTTAAGTCAGGGTAGTTCTGAAATGTGAAAGCAGCATTAAATAAAAAAAATAAAAATAAAATAAATTAAAAAACAAACACATGCCCCTCTTATTGGGTAAAAATCTGCAATTAAGTGAATCGCCCTTTTAACTAATCAAAAATTCTTTAGACATGTTTCTGCTATGGCAACTGGCCCAGCATTAGGCTGATTGATGGGGCCTGTGAAATGACCTTCAGGACTTTCCAATCTGGTCAAAAATCTTCCCAACTCCTAATAGTCCAGCTGGCCCAGAGATGGAGTAGGAGATGTCTTCCTATATCCTGCATTCTAAAATCCTGCCGTCTTCCTTTCGGCAATGTAAGCATATAAAAGTCTTTGGTACTTTTCCAGCCACTCACTTAAATAAGACCATGTACTGAGCACTAAGTGTGAAAGAAATATACATGCCTTTAAAAGTCAACAAGACAAGTATTTTTGTTTGTTTAATTTGAAAGCTGGCACTATGCCTCGTGCTCTTTACAGCTGCTAATAGCTCACAGCTTCGACCTCTGCCAGGCCCTGGAGGGGGCTGGAGATGGTGGGTGCACAGGAGGACAGGAGTTACACCTTTCCATTCGGCTGACTTTGTCTGATTTGGCAGAAGAAAACCCTTTGACGTTCCTGGTTTTAAGAAATCTGCAAACTAAGCTAGGTTTGCTGAGCTCTTGCCTGATGTCTAGGAGTTGCTGAACTGTGGTACTATTTTGACAATAAAATGGCTAAAATAGCACGAGTGTTGCTCCTGTTATTTCTAAACCACCTCAGGACTACCCTAGAATTTACTTGTTTCTATTTTCCTGAACAATCTGGTACTAGAGACAAGGTTTGCAGTTAACATTCATCCCACATTCACTTCATTAGTACACATTCATTAACATTTGTTAAATTCATGTTCTTCTAAGATGCCTGCTTCACTTAAAAAATAAAGTAAAATTGGAAATCTTTGAGGAGGAGCATTTCTGATGGTCTTTTTCTAAGGTGAACCCAAGCCCTTGCAAAGTAATTAAGAGCCTTTTTAAAGACAGGTGGATTGATGAGCTTTCCAATAAATCTGCATACATACAGTTGTTCTGCATACTGCAGACATCAGAAATATCCCTTAGAATGGCCCTTAAAGGAAAATAGAAGGAAATTTGTAATAATGTTGACCAAAAAATGAAATTGCAGCATTTTGAAAATGCCAGAATATTGGTTTTGTTTTGTGTTTTCATGTCCTTTTTGGGTTCTTTTTATACTGCACTCATGAAACCAATAGAAAGTAATAAAGTATATAACTGGATCCATGTTACCAGTTGCAAAAGGTTTCTGATAATAACATGTGCCTATCCCTAGCTGTTATAATTTCTCAATTAGAAGAACCAGAAAAGTTGGAGAAGGAGATTATGGTTAAGTAATTAGTAGATTTTTTTTTAATTATTATTCCTCCACTCCTAGTTAGATATTGGAAGGATCCCATTAAACAGAGAAGAAGAAATTTATCTGCCAGAAATAACTCTTATTGTCTGTCTTAACATTCTACTAGTATTCTCTCTCCATACTGCACCAGAAGTGTTTTACAGAGTCATATTTTTATAGCAGTATTGAACTTGCTGTTTGCTCAAATTAAGAAATATCAATGGTATATGCAATAAAAATTGATTTTCAAGAGTGCTATGTGCAACACAGCTAATTTGAGGAATATTGCTTGGCTTATCCTCTATGGGCAGAATCTGCAGACTGTCTGACAGCATTTTAAATTGAAGTAGTGATTTTAGTAATGACATGAATAAAACATCCCCTAGCCATGAAGCTGGAGCCAACTAAGCCTTGAGATTTGGCCACAGCTGATTTCAATCCCTAGAAAGAATTTGAGTCAGAGAGAGACACTAAGAAATGTGATTGCCAGCCTGAGTATCACCTTGAAAAGTCGTCACTGTTTGATCAAATATTTATTTTCTTTTTATCAGCACAGGAGGATGGGTAAAGTACATCAGTATCAATGAACTTTTCTTGATACATTATATTTATATTAGGAAAATTCTGCCATACATCTGATACATCCATCCTAGGGTGATGGTCTTGCATATAGATTTTTATTCAAGTGTACGTAGCTCTTCATTGTTTGTTCTGCACTTTGTCTTTTAATGTCTTGAGAAACTGTAGCCATTTCATGGGATTGGGTCTGTGCTACCAACACACCATGCTCTCTCATGAGGACATTATTTATTCTCTAAGATCAAACAAGTAACTCACTGGCATCCAAAGTTTTGTTTTTTACCTTGCATCCATGTCATGACTGCTCCAAAAGCCAGGCTCAGCACACGTGGGCTGCTTTGCCAAATCCATGGACTCTCAGAACAAGAGACAGATGCATACCAAGGTGATCTCATGCATGTTCACAGCAGGTTCAATGTATCTACTACATGATCCTTTTCTTTTTCTCACTTGCTTTAGGCCTCCTTTCAGACTGTAAGGCCAAGGACCATAATCCCATTCCTGAAAACACATCTTCCTTCCTGCCACACCTTTCCCATTACCTGCCTTATCTGCATCATTTGCAAACCTTTTTGCAGAATACTGTATATTTTTTGTGCTTTTCTAGGGCTAGATAAAAGTATTGTTTGTTGGCTTGCAGATGACAGTGTAGTAAAGATAGAAGCTATAATCTTGTGGTTTGAAGAGGCATCTTGTCTGAATTTATTGTCATGGAATAATGCTGTTAAAAGATCATTTCTTGCATTGAACCCAACCTTGTGATTTGAGAGCTGTTTAAGGGCTGAAAGACAGTTGTGTTTTTCATGGATATTTTGTATTTTTTAAGCAGAACTAAAAAAAAAAAATATGGACAGTTGTACTATGCAACTTGCTTAACTACTTGATGGTCGTGTACCATTACCATTTTGCAAACCCCTTTGACTGCTGAAAGGCTTGCTCTCTACCTCTAGTTGTGCATTTTCATCACAACCAGGAGAGTAACCAGGAGTTACCAACAGCACAATTCTGCCAAAAAGGTGTAACCAGGGCAATTAATGCTCACTGCTCTGTTTCAGGCAAGTTCTGCTGGGTCAGATCAAACAGCTGCCAAAGGCAGGCTTGACTAACCAGCATGCTTTGGCTCAGGCAGATCAGGAAAACAGTAGCACAATTCCAGTTCATTCCAGGGGCAGCCCTGGTTTCTGGGAATGCCCATTCCAGATGCCTGGCATCTTTAGCCTGCAGAATCAGGTATGGAAGAGGATGTTTACCAGCTGTCTGTAAAATAATGACTGTTTTCTGAGGCTTCAGTCACATGTTCATTGTAGAAATGGCTCTGTGGCACTTGGAGACATCCATCCCCAGCCATAAACTGAAAATTACCTTCTTCCTGGTACAGCTTAGATGTCAGAATAAATCATCTGGGCACTCATCATGGGTTTTAGTGCAAAGACAGCAGGTTAGTAATTGCTGGTAGGCGTGATGGGAGTTCACCCACCTGACTTTTCTGCTGGAATTTAAACACTGATTTTTTTATACAGCCTTTTATACTCTGGGCTGACTGTACAGCTGCTGCAGAGTGATGACAAACACCTGGATGTTGGTCACATCTCAAACTGGTACAGCTGCTTGGCCACTAAATACCTGATGTGAGACTAAACATTAGTCACTTGGCAGCACAAGGCTTGCTGTGGCAGCGTAAAGGACCTGGAAAGGATGCAAACTGCACCTGAGTAGAGCCTTCTCTCATGCAGAAGTAATTTTTGGGACAATGTGTACATTTTAGAAGAAGAAAATTCCCATGTTGGAAACCTAGAGTTTTACCTAGGTTTAGAGAATGTGAAAAGGCTACAAATGTACAGGCATTTTAAGTATGCAAGGCAAGCAATTCTCTGTCACTTAGCAAACAGGAAATGTCAGAATAGTTGAGGCGTGAAAGTCGGTAACAGACACAAATAAAGTAATCTTGGTGAGTGTAACCATGAAAAATGTGAAATGTGTTTTTCCCTCAAGCTTCAAAGTGACTTCCTCCAGTCCCACAGAAACTGAATTGGTTCTAAGACACTAGATCTCATAAGAAGAATGATTTGTCAGCTATCTCAGACATTCTCCATCAGCCCTGTCTGTGTCACACAAAGCAGTGGCTAAATGCTCGCAAAAGTCTACATTACACACCTGCACCTGCAGATGATGCCAAGAGCTGTTGCTGCTATTACTACTAAAGTGAATAAATCCAGAGGTTCTGGAAGAATGTGGTATTAGTGGCTACTCCTGACAGAACTCACCTCATTTGGACTCTGACTTGGTATTTAGCAGGTTACTAAGCTTCATCTGACAGGTTGAATAATGAGGGATCTGCCACATATGTAAGTAAATAGTTGTAAGGAATAATTATCTTTGGTGTTGCATTGTTTTTGATCTTGCTTCAGCTTCCAACCAATTTGTTGGGCTATCTTTTCTTAGTAGATTTAAATGCCAGTACTCTCAGAGATCACTTTCCCAGGTGGGTGCTTTATACACCAAGAAAAAGTTACCCCTAACTGTTTGGTAGGTGTTTGTGTAGTATGATGGTACTGGTGAAGCTTTTTTAATTTTGCTTGGGTTGGTGCACATTTTTTTTCTGTGGTTTGTAACAGAAAACAGGGGTGTTTTTTTTGTTTTGTTTTGTTGTTTGTTTTTTTTTCCCCTAAAAGGTTGCCTTGAATGTTTTGAAGCATCTGGCTCTTTGAGGCTATCTTCTGACACAATATCTTCACATCCGTTCACCTCTTAAGAGCAGATTGTTGTGATGTGATAGGGAAAATATCTGAACCTGAACCATTTGTCTGACTGCAGCTTTCACTCTTGGTTGGAACTCTGTAGCATTTTTTTTATAATGTGAGCCTTGCACAAACGATTTCCTCCAGCTAAATCTCCTGTCACACTACTGTTTAAACTCTGCACTTGACAGTACAGCCATGGTTGCACAGCTCAAAAACGGCGCTATAAGCCGGGAGCCTGCTTGGTCCCGATGGGACACCCTCTCCTGTAGCAGCAGTGAGGACACACCCACGGTGCTGCTGCAGTCCCTGTTTGACAGAGACCCAGGCAGGGTGTGAGAGCAGCCAGTGGCTCAGTCCTTACAGCGATTGCTGCCATCAGAGAAGCTGCAGTGCTGGGGAGTTACAGGCCATTGGTTTGCTCGTGTCTTTTGCAGTCACTTTGTGCAAGATCACCGTCAAAGACCTGCACCAGAGATGCGAGTCTGCACTGGAACTGACACTTGACTTAGTCTGTTATGGACTTCAGTATTATTCCAACGATGTTGAAGTGGGTCAGGTACTGAAAGGGAAGCCAGCGGTGTTTGGACAGCATTACTTTGGGTTATGTGCATTGTCTGGTTAGACCTGTTTTTGAAATGTGCCACTACATGATGTGTTCATTACAGCAACCTCATCATCTCCTCCTGCCCGTCCTGAGCACTGTGCTGTAAACAGTCCACTGGAGCCGGCCGGCACTGCAGGCAGGGCTTGTGCAACCAGTGCTGCTGGAGCAGGCTGATGGCATGCAGAGCCGTGCACTGAGGGACAGCCTGGCTTCGGCTGTGCCCATCAGCACGGTTTCTGTCTGTAAGTCAGGCCAGTAACAGAGAAAACAGGGTTGAGGCAGTACCTCAACATCTCTGTTTCTTCCTACTTGCAAAAATATTTGAAAGTAATTTAGTCTGGTTTACTTTTGAAACTGTTGAGCTATTTAGAATGCCGTATTTTAGCATTTACTGTGTTTGTGGTGGCATTTAAATGCAACAGAAATTAAATTTAAACACATCCTAGCCAAATGTTCCAAGCAGCAAGTTTCCAAGAGTGACAAAGCAAATAATTTTATGCTGCTTGTTTTCTTTCTTGTCTTGCCACTCCACAGCCTTTCACTGCACCCCCAGGCCTCTCAGCCACCCCTATTGCACCTACCATGTCAAAAAGACCCCAAACAAAACAAAAAATAAAACTCAACTGTGTTCCTCGTTAAAGCAAACAAAATATTTTCTACATTATTCCAGAGAAGGAGGAAATAAAAAAAAAATCCCAACCAAACAAAAAACCACAACTCCAGACTTACAGATCTACCTGAAATGCAAGTAGCTTTATTACAGTGAATTATACCTCTGCCTAAACTCCTCTGAAGTAGTGATTAAGGAAGATAAAACCAAACTTCTTCTTCATCCAGGACATACAGTAAAGGGGAAAAAAAATCTCAAAATGGATAGAAATAATGTGAAACGTTATGCCTTTAAATTGTTCTGTTTCTTTAAAGAGAAATGTAATAGTGTCCTGGTAAATCATATTTCTGAATATTGATCCTGTTTCTACAGGAAGCTATTGTCCCTGAACCTACTGAAATGTAGGAACCCTGTACACAAATCAGTCAGTTGGCTGTGATTTGCAGGGAAGGAGTTAAGGCATTACAAGTATACATTTATCTGGTTGTCTTGAGCTTTTTGTTGTTGTTGTTCTTTCAGTGATTTAGAGTAGGATTCTGCTTTTGGCAGAATCCTTAATATAATCAATTAAAAGCCAGTGGTTCATTCTCTCTGTGGTTCACTCATTGGATGCTTGAACTGTCTTATATATGGTTACTGTGTCACCTATCTATGATGCAAATCTGAAAGCAACCATCACGTGCAAAGTGATGCAGGCACTTACAGAAAAAGAAGTGGGGGGGAGGAAAAAAGCAGGGGGGTGGGGAGGAAAGCCCTCCTCCTGAATCTGGGCTTTACAGGGAGGGCTGTTTCCCCACTGTTTTCCCACCACATAAGGATTTATTTTCTACCTTACAGTGAGTTCAAGCCCTGAAATGTTTGTCCCTGAGTCTGCAGCCAGGCATTTAGGTGCTCTGCAAACCAGGATGTGGTCAGTCTGCATCCTTCAGCGATAAAAAATACTTTTTTTTCTTTATGCTTTTGTATTTCAATCCCTCACCCCTGTGTAAGGAAGACGTGACAATACACATGTATGACTCCTTGGAAAACATGGTTAGTTAAAAAAAACCAAACCATAATTCCTGGCTTTGGCGAAGCACAATTAAGCCTTACCAACCAGAAAGTCACATATTAAATAAAAAAATTATATTTGCACAGGTATGTAGTAAATATTTTTCTGAAAGTTAACACAAGCTACCTTTTGCTTAAAGGCCTAATTATAAAATGTAAATTTACATCAATTCCAAGGTAATGTGCTCTTTCCATTCTTTTAAAATTTCTGATGCTTTTCACATGATTAAGATTATATATTAAGATATAAATCAGATTATAAACCCAGTATTTAAATAATTAAAGATTTGCTGTGACCTTCAGGACACACAGGTCAATGGAAAGGGCCATCCTTCTGGTGCTGACAGCAAAGTGGTGACGTTATTCAGGTGGAGATACTCTGTGTGGACTGATAGGCACCTGAGCAATGTCCCCTGTCATTTAGTGATATCATCAGTATCTAAAATCAGAGGACTGGTAGGACTTCAGGAAAAAATAAAACCTAAACTGTAAATTACTTCTTAGGATAATGCTGAGCTCTTCTCCGCACTAGGGCAAATTATTCTGGGGGTGTTTGTAGCTCTGCATGATTTTGTGGTTGCTGTAATCTGGATTTAAAGCTGCTCAATGCTCAGATGTGAACTTCCCAACATGGGTGACCCTCCTGTGCACAAGAACTATTCCCTCGTGGCAGGACCACAGGAGGACATGAGATGTTTGGGACACAGCTGGGGTGACCCAGGTAAGCCACAGGCTGCATCACACTTCCTATGTTAATCTGTCTTCCTCTACCTGCCTGTCTTCCTTCTGGCTTTGACCCACCTGGAATTAACATTATATAAGCACTTAACAAACATCTCAATTAGTTCTCTGTGTAAGCTCAAAGCATAACTTTTAGTGAAACCTCCTTTTGTACATTATGCATGGGAATAGAAAATTTGCACTAAAAAATGGTAATTGTCTTCACCTTGGACAGTCACAGAACAGACCTCAGACATGAAAGGAGGAGCTTCAGAGGAATCTGTGTTGGCAGATATGACACACTGGATCATAAATCTGCACCAAAAGAAGGCTCAGGCTCCAAATTCAGCTTTTAGTGATAAAATTAGAACTATCATTACATTTGTGCTAGGGTGTGGTAACTATAAACTCATGTGTAAAAGAAAGCTATTTGACATGAGAATTGAGATTACTTGGTAGGAGCATAATTTTATTTTTGTTGAGTGTAATGTGCCAGCCTGAACAGTGTCTGAAGGTGAGTCAGCACTCTTCCACTTTTAGATAAAAAATGTGCATTAAGAAGCAACTTAGACCGAGAAGGCAAAGAGGCTGGTTGTCCAGGGTTGCTGTAAGCATAAGGCCAGTGTCAGGAAACACAGAAGAAATCATTACAGAAGTTAATCCAGAGCCATCTGCAGTAATGGGGACAGTAAAGGTTGTTTTTTCTTCTTTCTCGAAAGAAGAAATGCCAATTCCTCAAAAATGCTTTGTGGGGAAAGTTTTGTATTTTGAAGAGTGCACTTAATTTGTTGAAAAGTGTTCTTGCAACATTTTCAAAATTAAAAATCTGTGTTTTAGTGTAAATTTGCTTTTACTTTAGTTCTGCAAACTGTTTTTACAGGAGTCAAACATTTTCAAATTATTTTATCCTAACTGATATGGAGTGGGAAAAAACCCATATTAACACAAGAGGTTGTCCTCATTTGGCAAAGGAAGTACTTAGGAGGAGAAATGACATTGAAATTATATTGAAACAATGTGTAAGCCATATTCTTCATATTAACAACTGGTAATCTTTCCCTTCTCATCTCATCTTTGTTTGATCTGCATTTTGACTTTACTGTAATTTTGCAAAAGACTGGTTCCTATTGCATAGTCATGTTGCAATCATTGTTAAATTGTGTTGCTCTTATATAACACCTACTCTAGGCGTATATACTTAATTCTGATTAAGAGATTAAAAAATATGTCATATATGAACATGCAGAGTCCCAATAGGAAGTGTTTACAACCAAGTCCAAAAGACAAAACTGGTGAAATCACTGTTACAGAAGGTAAACTAGCTCAGAGAAGGTAAACTTCTTCTGTGCCCTGTGAACATGCGCAGTGTACAGGCACCTGTAGGAAAACAGTAATGATGGAGGTACGTGGAGGGGGAGGTAAGATGTGCTTCACACAATGCCCTGCTATTGAGAGTTCAAGAGTCACCCAAAAGAAATTCTCTTCCTGGCTATGCCACCTCCTTCCTTTGGGGGATCTTGAGCAAGACATGTTTTGATGCATATTTCAGCTTCAAAACCCACTAAGTTTTCTGTCAGTCCCCTGGCATCTGGGACCTAGATTCTTTTTGGCTGACCAGCCTAACTTCCAAAGGTGCTCTTCCGTTAATTTACAGAATCTGACATTTTTAAACCATTCTACGGCAACTGCCCTTTGCTGAACGACCTATATTTAATTCCAGGCACATGTAAGCATTGCCTCAGGTGGCACCCTCATTTCCCAAGCATGCACTGCAACGCAGACACAGAGCACCAGTGAATACACCTGCCTTGCATCACGGCACTGTGCAGACACAGATCACTGGTGAATACACCCGGCACTGTGCACAGAGC